>JBBPBX010032751.1:0-19801 GCA_038048925.1 Garcialebias charrua
AAACAAAGGTGCAATTCCTCTGTTCAACCCATAGGGTTAGCGTAAACACGTTTTTAGAACCAATACAGTATTGCCGATTTAAACTAATACGCACAAATATGTGAAGATTAACACAGACATAGTGCTATACAACATTCTAGACACATTCTAGGGAGTTTATCAGCTAAAAAAGTTAATTTGGAGTTTAGTTCCTCTTTAATATTACTACAAAAATATTACGGCGAAACGCCGGACCACGACCCAAACGTTGAGGAGCAGTCAGGAGGAGAGCAGCCAGGAGGAGAGAAGGACAGTTACGCAGGAGGAACCCAGGCTGCATGGTGACGGGATGGAAACCCAACAGGACCGAACCGGCTGGACTCTGGGTCTCTGAGAGTCTGCGTTCAAAGTGGACGGGGGTCAGAGAACTGGCACCGGCAGGACAAACCAAACTCCAAGAAACTTTTCTGCTGGTGCGCAGTAGCCCGGGATAATCCCCAGATCATGGACTGTTGCTCCATTTCTTCTTAATCCCAGAGCTGGTGCACCAAGTGCTTACATTTTTAAAAGTTGTTTATTCTTTTTGTTTTGCTGAAGTCCACTGTACAAAATTCATTAAAGAAATATCAGACCACATCCATCTTCTTTCTGCGCTGTTGTTTAAACAAGTTCTACCCACGATTGGACCCGCTGTTCTTACTATTATAAGTAGTAGTATTGTGACAAGTGTGGTCCCCGATGTTTTCAAACATGCAGTAGTTCATCCGTTAAGAAACCTGTACTTGACCCTTTGACTTACTCTAAATTCAGACCAATCTCAAAACTTCCCTTCCTGTCCAAATACCTGGAGAAAATAGTTTTTATTCAATTAAACAAAAGTAGTGATACACCTCGTTCTCTGATAACCTACAGTGATACACCTCTTTCTTAGAAAACCTTCAGGAAAGGACAAGTACACTGTTATCCCATTAATTTGAACCCAGGACACAAATTATTTCACCAAGAGACTTTTTATTTTTGTTCTAATTCAAATAATCAAAAGAATAACATTATTTCATGGTATTATCATTATTATTTTCAATATGTTTAATTGAAGGACAGGTCAACATGATATTTTCAGTATTTGTTTAAAAGTCTTAAGACAGTACAGTAATCAGTTTTAATCATAAAACTGGCGTCTACTTTCTAATTCATTTCGCCACATCTGCAATAACCTCCTCCTAACTTCCACTAACCTCCTCCTACTTCCTGGTTGAACTAACCAATAGGGAAGGAGCGAGTACAGGAAGTCAGGCTCTCTTTAAAAGTTCTAACTTGCCTGAGTCATCAAGTCAGTTGGAGAGTTGAAGGAGTCGTGATTTGCTTGGACTCAGCCTCTGATCTGTGAACGAGGCCATGAGTCAAAGGCCTAGTTTCTTAGCTAAGGATTTACAGCACGTCGCTGTACAATCCAACCGAGCTTAAAAGCTCCAAACTTTTTAATAGAAATTCCTTCTGAGGAATATTTTATTTTGGAAACCGACTGGAAATACCGTTACTTCAGTTGATCAGGCGGGCACAGGAGACGCTGGAAGGTAAACGGGCGTAACCGGACCCATGGGTCTCATATGTCTGTCTGGCTGTTTTCACATTCCCATCTGACAAACAACAAAAAAATTATTGTTACAATCTCCTCTAAACATTATCCTTTGTTTTTATCTGTAATTTTCAAGTTTTGAGTGTTTGTGTCATGACATACATGTGCAGTGACCACACATTACTTGTCCCATCCTTCTCCAAGGACACCCATGGCTTTATAGGATCTTTATACTGTACAGGAACTGACTGATTAACCTGAAATAAATCACATTACACATTAATACAGGCCTATAGGCCTAAGTGACAAATTTCTAGATTTGTTCCCATATTTATAAACCATTTTTGGACTGAGATATGACGGTTTCCATTTATTCTGACTGAACCAAACCAAAACAAAAACAGAAGTACAGTACTGTACTTGATTGCAGCAGAGTAGTAACAGTTTATGGCATTAGGTTGGCAGTTGTATCACGTAATATGAAAATGTGGCTATATGATAAATTCAAAGAAGTTCAAGACAAAAACAATAGGACTTTTTTATTATACTATACTTTAGACTTTTTTTTCTTCCTTGCACTTTTTATGATTTTATCTTTGATCTTAGTCGATATTATTATTGATTTAATTTGATTTTATCGCTTGTTTTATTTTGATCTTTGCTTTGTTACACTTTGCAGCACTCTGAGATTTTTATTAATGAAAAGTGCATTATAAATGGAATTCATTATTATTATTATTATTATTTAGAATTTACCATGTCCTGGATGACTGAGAATCTTCACTCGCTATTAATGACTCAAACAGCCTGCCATATTTTCCCAACCTTTCTGCTCTCTGCTTGAAGCCGTCAAAACAGCTGCACCACTTCGGCGAATTTGACCATTAAAGTGCATTTATTAAGCAAATGATAGACTGAGACACACCTCTGCTATAATTTCGAGCTAACAAATAATGTTTAGGTATTTTTATTGTTAAATTTCAGAGGAAAACGAGCGCATTCCTCCTTCCTAGTTCTCTCCCTCTGCGCGCGCGTGGCTCTCTGTCCTCTGTTCACGGAGCACCAAGCGCGAAACTATTTTAAATAAAGCTGATTTGACCATTAAAGTATATTTATTAAGCAAACGTTAGACTGAGACATGCCTCTGCTATAATTTACAGCTAACAAATAATTGTTTAGGTATTTTTCTTCAGAGAAAGGGGCCGCTCCTCCCTCCATCTTTTTTTTTTTTCTTTTTTCAGAAAAGCCTCTCGGCTGTTGCTGAAGCTAGTCTCCGGTGTTTTTTCAGTCCAAAAACGCTCAGAGAGTTGCATGACTCACTGGAAATATGCTTAAAGTTATAAAACACTCACCATCTACTATAGACTCCAGAAGAGAAGTGGCTGTGTCAAGGCCAGTCTCCCTCCCACTGTTGGCTGGGCAGTTTGCATTTCCTGGAAGACCGACTCTTCTTCTTCTTCTTGGCGGATTGCAAACAACGTTCAGGTGCATACTGCCACCTACTGGAGAAGACTGAATCTCCGCCCTCCGACCTAGGAATACGCCCCCTGACCAATCAGTGACCACACTGTGCTGATGTCATAACTGGACCCTAAAGAACTGGACCTTTGTACCTCAGTGAGACAGGCACCAAAATAGGTCTGGTTTCACGTGAACAGGCCCCTATGGGTACACTCCATAACTAGTTATTAACTAGTTACGAACGAGCCCGAACGAGCGCGAACAGGCCCTGTGGATAAATGGTGCTTGTACCGGAACCTAGACTGACCGTCTTTGCAAGGTAACGAGTTATTGATTACCAAGCGTACCTGCGTTTAGCTGGCAATTCCATGGAAGAGCTGCCATTTCCTTGTTGACACTCAAAGATAACTTCCCCTCCTTTCCTCCTATGTCTTATCTTTGCCAGTAATAGTAAGTTAAGTGCCTTCAGATATAAGTTAATTAAGATCTCATAACTTGATTCTGTTGTCCCTAACATATTCGTCGGCTAGTAGAAATTACGGGCACGTGATTTCATCTGTTGATGTCTAATTTATAGGAAGTTGATTAGAACAATCAAAGTGTACATGTATGATGTTAATTTAATGATCTGTTAAACAAATGACCTCATTTCTTTGATGGGTCAAATTTAATTAACGTCTCGTGTCAAATATATATCTCATTTGCAACGGCGGCCGCCACTAGAGGGCGTTAGGGGCGCCGCCCCTCCTTGGAACTGCAGCTCTTCACCATTTGAAGATTTAATTTTTTTTAATAAAAATGAAATAATAATAAAAAAATATTTCGAAATGTATGCATATATGTTTTTAGTTGTGTAGGATAAATATTTTATTATGAGTAATGATTGTTTGTTTCAAAAAAACGTTTTCTGATTGTGACGTACTTCCGGTTCCCCGCTGGGCGCCGCCTACGGCTTTTCCATTGAATCTAATTATAACTAGCGCGCTAGCGCATGCGCACAGTTTATGTCCCATCTGTCCAAAACTATTGGACTGTACAGGTCACATTTTCCGTCGCCCTCGAGCCTGGACTCATCTCGTGATCGCTATGGATCGACGGTTTGACTGCCGAGGAGGGAGGGGGAGTGGGGGACTCTCTGTTTACACAGTCAGAGCTGATCACACGCAACTAGCAACATTGAAACAGCAGTAATTATTAATGGTGCCTTTCTACACAGGTAAGCAAGTAATAATTAGTGACTTTAATAAATCGCTAAGCGCACATGAGCAAAGTTTGAGCTGATCTCATCTGTGTGCGTGACGTGGTGTCGTGTGTTGCGGTCAGTCACACAGTAGCTGGCTACTAGCTGTGCTTATGAACGTTGTGGTGTTTCTTTATCTAATGCTTATTACTGACTGATATGGCTCTCAACTAGATGTTACAAAGGTGTTTTCTAAACGTTATGTGTTAATATTATGATTATCAGGTGTTTATGTGTTAATATTTTGATTATCAGATGTTTGTGTGTTAATATAATGATTGTCAGTTGTTGTTATGCACCCTAGGGGTTTTAGAAGTTCAAACATCCTTGCTTTTATTTTTCTTGGCTGCCACTTGCTGTAGCCTGCTGGTTCAATAAAGAACTAACCTTTTTTTAATTACTCAGCCTGCTTCACTCAAGCTTGATTGGGCAGAGCTGCTGTTCACCTGCAGGTCCTGCCTATAAAGCTGACATGCTGTGTTTGGTGCAGGGTGGAGCCTTTGCTTAGAGCAATGGATTGTGAGATTGCCAACTGAGTTTGGTGGACACAAGCAAGGGTGCTTGTTGGAGCAACTTGTGAGCCTGCTGAAGGTAAACCATGTTTTGATTAAGGTAGCTGTATTGCTGCCTATTTGTGTTCCAGAGTGTTCTCCACCCACTCTGATCACTGAGTGTTGAGCTCTCATGCTACTTGGTGTGAGCTAAAGCTCTTGAGGTAAAGCTCTTGAGGTTTGAGGGCTCTTTAAACAGCTCATGTAGAGCAAGGGTGCTCTTTTAACAGCTCTAGTGCTTACCAGAGTTGTGTGAAGTTAAGAGTAATCTAGTGGAGACTCGTTGTACCAAGACAGGCTTGTTGAACGAGTGGTGGCTTATTGAAGTCTTCTGGATGGTGTGAAATTCAGATGGGGTTCACTGGAACTACTGAGGACACTGTCAGGTAACTGAACAATTCTGAGAGATCTCCACCCTCTCAGATTGTTGTTGTTAGCTCCTGTTGGAGCTGAAATAGGCCCTTAAGGCCTGGCTCTGGTTGAATGACTAGATGCTAAAAGTGAGAGCTGTGAGTATTTAAGCTCTTTGAGAGTTTGTGTGACTCTAGCTTAAATAGAGTGTGGTTTTGGACCACTGTACTCTGGTTTACTCTTCTTTTTTTTCAGATGCTGAAGGGAAGCGTCTGAGCAGTTGCCCAGGAGGGGGACAGCTAATGTGAAACAGAGTGAGAGTCTGTTTCCATATTTTTTTCTCTATTTATTTGATACTTTTGACTGTGTGGGTGTCGGTAGTTCAGTTATCGCTTTTCTGTTTATTCAGAGGGATTATTGGCCAGGTAGATCGTCGCCTGGGAAGACACGGCGGTCCTGTATAGGATTGGGTCGGTCCAGGTGGCGTTTTGTTCTTTTCGGCCATACCCACTTGTCCTACAATCCTTTGAACTTTCTTTTTGTAATTTATTTTTGTTTCTTTAAGGACGCTGAGCAGGAGAAGGCGCACCAGACGGGTGGGAGAAGCCTGAGAGGACCCTGACCACCTGGAGGCTCTTAGTTTTAGTTAATAAAATATAATTAAAACCTTTTCTTGTGTCCAATGTCCTTTAAATATGTTTTGGCCCTCATGCGGTCGTAACATATTTATTGGGGTCTCGTCCGGGATATGAAACTAATTAACCAATTGAGCTAGGTTAGTGGTTGTCTGTTTTTGAAACACCGACTGTTCAGGCTGTTTAAGCCTTGGAGCTTAACACATTTGAGGGCTTGTCTTATGAGCTAATTTGTCTTTAGTGTTTTAAACGCTGCTAATCAGTGTGTTTTTGTGGGTTTGAGCACCTGTTATGCTCTGTGGTACTTTAGTAGTCTACTGCTTAAAGAGGTTGGCTCTGTTTTTGCAATATTTACTAAAAGCCGCAAATGTTGTCTAAAATATTTTGGGCTGTATTTTGGGCTAGTCATATTCTAGTGGTTTATCCACTTAATTTTGGATCAGCTGTGCTGATTGTGTTGAGCGCTCTCAGGTGCATAGCTGACGTACCTGATGGTGTTTGGTTGGTTGGACAGTTCTGCTGTTCACATTTTTTTGGAAGGCTTGTCAAAAGTGTGAACTTTAAAACTTTTGTCACCTCAAGTTTGAAGGAATTGACTTCAGCAGTTGGAAGCTGGCTGAAGCTTCTTATTGGTGCTGATTGTGAGTACAAACAGCTGTGTGTGTGTGTGTGTGTGTGTGTGTGTGCTGCTGTTGCTTGTGACACATTCAAGGGCAGTAGGACATTTGTATTTTGGTTCACTGTGAGCTGTGTGCTGAACATTTGGTGGTGAGCTGTTTGGGTAAGCTGTTTAAAAAACTGTTTACTGTTTTGCTCAACAACATGGCTTTCAATTTAAAAAGATTTCTTGAACATCCCACAGTGCAGGTCTTTACAGACTGCACAAGAGAACAAAAGCTAAGTGTAGCAAACCATTTTAAGATTGACATCAGAAAATATGCTGATGATGAATGGTTGGGTTGTAAACTGTTTTATGAATTAAGTCAGCTTGGGATATTTCCAGAGATAAATGAACAACTGCGTTTGTGAGAAAAGGAGGAGGAAAGAAAACGTTTGATTGCCATGGAGAGAAAGAAGCTTGAAGAGGAGCGAGCTGCTCTTGAGCAAGAGAGCTGCTTTAGTAGAAAAACAAGAGCGTGAACTATCGTTTTTGAGAAAGCAGGTACAAGAGAGACAGCTCGCACATCAAGCGTTTCTAAATAAACAAGAAGAACGTCAAGCTGCTTTGGATGAAAAAAAGCATCTTCGGGAACAAGAAATATTGAAGTTGCAGAGTGAGCTAACAGAGTTGAGGCTCAAAGCTGAACTTGAAGCTGACAGAAAGAAAGAAGAAGCTGAGATGAGAAAAGCTGAACTTGCCGCTGAAGCTGACAGAAGGAATAACGAGAATGAAGCCTCTGTGAGAGTCGCAGAGCTCGCTCAACAAACATCTTTAAGAGAAAAAGAAATTATGTTTGAACAGCAAAAAATGGAGCTGGATGCTCAGACACGTCTGAAGGAACTGGAGCAGAGAAAGCCTTCTTCTCCAGCTTTTGGTCTTGAGTTTGATGTGAGTAGAAATATTTCTCTTGTGCCATCTTTTAATGAACAAGATGTAGACAATTATTTTATGCTTTTTGAAAAGAACGCTCGCTCTTTCAATTGGCCGGTAGAAGTTTGGCCGCTTCTGCTACAGTGCAAATTAACTGGAAAAGCGCAGAACGCTTACGCCTCTCTTTCAGTCACTGACAGTAGTGATTTTGTGAAGGTGAAAGAAGCTATTCTGCGGGCTTATGAGTTAGTTCCGGAAGCTTACCGGCAGAAGTTCCGAAAATTGAGGAAATCTGAGAGTCAAACATACGCTGATTATATTAGGGAAAAAGAAATACTCCTTGATCGTTGGTGTACCGCATGTTCTGTGACAAGTTTGGATCAGTTTAAACAACTGATATTAATTGAAGATTTTAAGAAGTGCTTGCCAGAGAAAGTGACCACTTACTTAAACGAACAAGATTTCCAAGATGGCGCCGGTTGTCATGGCTTGCTATCTAACTCCTCTCCTGAACTTTTTACTGCTGTTCGTGTTCTGCCTTTTTTCATCGACGATGCATCCTCGCTCCTGGTCTATGATCGCTCAACTCTTCTAAGTCTCCAAGACTCGCTGATCAACACACCGGATACTGGCAAATATGGACATTTTAAGCCTCCTCCACCTCCACCTTTCTTGGCATCTGTACCAGCGTACCTACAACGCAACGCGACCACGCTACCATGCAACAAGCGACGCAGAAGACGCGGAACGAGGGCAGGCGTGCTGGTGAGATTTAAAAAGTATCTCTCGTCACAACACGCCGACGGCTGACTTACCTCCTGAATTCAGCGTCTTTGATGTCCGCCGTTCCTTCGCTCGCCGCCACAGATGCCTTGTTGCTGTCAATCATGACGCCAGCGATCAGTATCCATCTTGTCCCCCGGTGAGGACTGTGAAGCGAGGCTGCGTTAAACAGAACCTCCGCCCGCTCGCTCGAGCTGAGAGTGACGTAACTGGCTGCGTTCCAACCCGTGCAGCACTGTTTAACGCCAGATCGATCACAAATAAAACTTTTATATTAAGTGATTTGATCTCAACTCATCGTCTGGATCTGTTTTTGATTACTGAAACTTGGCAGAAAGCTGGAGACAACAGCTGCTTCTCTGAGCTTCTTCCAAATGGCTACTCCCACCTGAGTGCTCCGCGTGGGGCAGGAAGAGGGGGAGGGCTGGCTGCTGTGTTCAATGAGGAGGCGTTCAAATGCCGCATGTTGCCTCAGAAAAATTACAACAGTTTTGAAAGCATGCTTTTTGTGCTGGAATCTGCTAAACCTCTTCTGTGTGGCCTCTTTTATAGGCCCCCACAATACAATAAAAACTTTCTCAGTGAGTTTTCTGACCTACTGGCTGACCTACTGCCAAAGTTTGACTCTTGGCTTTTCTGTGGAGACTTCAGTGCACACACCTGCTGTCCAAGTAATCAGCTTGGATGTGAGTTTCAGGACCTCCTAGACTCTTTTAACCTGTCGCAGTCGGTCTCGGGGGCCACATACAGTCAGGGTCATACACTGGATTTAATTATCTTCCACGGCCTTCAAATACCTGCTATGGAGATCCTGGACACCTGTATTTCAGACCATTTTCCCATATTATTTGAAATTTTCACCTCTCCTGCACCGAAGGCTATTCTCCCAGCACGTTTCTGCCACTCCATCACCCCATCCAACCCAAGTCAGTTCACTGATGCCTTTAAGAGCACTGAATTTTGCTCTGCTGTCAGCCTGGACCCATCTCTACATCCTAAGGACTTCATCACCTCCTTCCATCACACCTGCACAACGATCTTGGACTCCATCGCTCCTCTCAAACAGGCATCTTCAAAGAACAAACCACCCCCATGGCTCAACGAAACGACGCGAGCTCTTCGACAACATTGCAGAAAAGCAGAGCGAATATGGAAGCGCGACCGGCTTCATGTATCTCAGGGAATACTGAGAGACTGTCTCTGTGATTATCAAAATGCTGTGAAGCAGGCCAAATCACAGTACCTCTCCAATTTAATCTCCACCAGCTCCAACCGGCCGAGGACGCTTTTCAGCACACTCCAGTCTGTTATCAATCCATCTGTCAATGTTCTGAAAACTGCCACACAGTCTACCTGCGATGACTTTCAGAGCTATTTTGTCAACAAAATAGACTCTATCAGGCAGAACATTGTCAGTCCATCCAACACCATCCAGTCATGTGCCTCTGCAATAACCACAGCTGTTTTTGACCAATTTGACCTGGTCTCACTGCCTAACCTCACCAAGGTGGTTCAGCAGATGAAACCAACTAACTGTTCTCTGGACATCATTCCCTCTAAAATGTTCAAACAATCCTTTGATGTAATTGGTCCTTGTGTTTTGTCATTTATTAACAGCTGTCTATCTTCAGGTTTTGTGCCATCTGCTTTCAAACACGCTGTGGTCAGGCCTCTTCTCAAAAAACCAGGCCTAGATCCTACAGCTCTCTCTAATTTCAGACCAGTTTCCCATCTGTCATTTCTATCAAAGGTCCTAGAAAAGATTGTTTTTATTCAACTTCAATCTTTTCTAGAGCTCAACAACCTGTTTGAAAAATTTCAGTCAGGTTTTCGAGCTCGTCACAGCACTGAATCTGCACTGCTCAAAGTACAGAATGACATTCTTCTGTCCCTGGATGCAAAAAACCCTGCACTGCTGGTGATGTTAGACCTCTCAGCAGCTTTTGACACCGTCGACCATCAGGTACTAATCAACCGCTTGTCTCAGCTGGTTGGCCTCCAGGGAGCTGTGCTTGAGTGGTTCAAATCTTACCTGTCTGGGAGAACTTTTTCTGTCATGATAGGCGATCTGTCCTCCTCTTCATCAACCCCTCTGACCTCTGGCGTACCACAGGGATCTATTCTAGGGCCAGTCCTCTTCTCTCTTTACATGCTGCCATTAGGATCAATCATTGCACGTCATAACCTGTCTTTTCACATGTATGCAGACGATTTACAAATCTATCTGCCAGTCACTCCCAACCCCTCACTCAGTTCAAACACTCTTGTCAACTGCTTAAATGACATTAAGCACTGGCTCTCTCAAAACTTCCTCCACCTAAACACAGATAAAACTGAATGCATTTTATTTGGTGCACCTGATGACACCAACAACATCCTTCCCAGTCCCAGTGTTGGTTTTCCCCTCCCCCACTTCAACCCGGTGGTCAGAAATCTTGGAGTGCAGCTTGACTCCAACTTAAAGTTTGATAAACAGATCAGTTCTGTTGTCAAGACCAGCTTTTTCCAGCTCCGTCTGCTCTCCAAAGTCAAGTCATTTCTCAGCCGTGGTGATCTGGAGAAGGCCATCCATGCCTTTGTGACCTCCATCCATCCATCCATCCATCTTCTTCCGCTTATCCGGGGTCGGGTCGCGGGGGTAGCAGCCTAAGTAGGGAGGCCCAGACTTCCCTCTCCCCAGCCACTTGGAGCAGCTCCTCCGGGGGAATCCCAAGGCGTTCCCAGGCCAGCCGAGAAACATAGTCCCTCCAGCGCGTCCTGGGTCTTCCTCTGGGTCTCCTCCCGGTGGGACATGCCCGGAACACCTCACCAGGGAGGCGTCCAGGAGGCATCCTAACCAGATGCCCGAGCCACCTCAACTGGCTCCTCTCGATGTGGAGAAGCAGCGGCTCTACTCCGAGTCCCTCCCGGATGACTGAGCTTCTCACCCTATCTCTAAGGGAGAGTCCAGACACCCTGCGGAGAAAACTCATTTCAGCCGCTTGTATCCGAGATCTTGTTCTTTCGGTCACAACCCAAAGCTCATGACCATAGATGAGGGTGGGAACGTAGATCGATCGGTAAATTGAGAGCTTTGCCTTTCGACTCAGCTCTCTCTTCACCACGACAGACCGGTACAGCGCCCGCTTCACTGCGGACGCTGCACCTATCCGCCTATCGATCTCACGCTCCAGTTTTCCCTCATTCGTGAACAAGATCCCGAGATACTTAAACTCCTCCACTTGGGGCAGGACCTCCTCCCCGACCCGGAGAGGGCATGCTACCCTTTTCCGGCTCAAGACCATGGCCTCGGATTTGGAGGAACTGATCCTCATCCCGGCCGCATCACACTCGGCTGCAAACCGCTCCAGTGAAAGTTGTAAATCACGAACTGATGAAGCCTTTGTGACCTCCAGACTTGATTATTGTACAGGTATTCCCCGATTTACGAGCGAGATCCGTCACAAGGAGGCGCTCGTAAACCGGAAATCTCGTAATTTGGAACGGCCGCCATTTCTCTCGTAAACCCGGAAGTCCGCTCGTAAATTTCGCCAGCGCACCTAAAAACACTCTATTTTCATCTAAAAACTACTTTTGAGTGCATAAAAATGATCGGAAACGTGTGTTTATATGCTTAACTTGCTAACTGTAGTGAAAAAACACATGAAAACTCAGTATTTTTTTCGTTTTTTCCAAAAATTCAACCCGGAAGTCCGCTCGTAAATTTCGCCAGCGCACCTAAAAACACTCTATTTTCATCTAAAAACTACTTTTGAGTGCATAAAAATGATCGGAAACGTGTGTTTATATGCTTAACTTGCTAACTGTAGTGAAAAAACACATGAAAACTCAGTATTTTTTTCGTTTTTTCCAAAAATTCGCAGCTCGTAAGTCTGGAACCTCGCAGATCAGAGCGCTCGTAATTCGGGGACTACCTGTAATGCTTTATATGTTGGTATTAATCAATCCTCCATCTCCTGTTTACAGCTTGTACAGAACTCTGCCGCGCTTTTTGACCAACACACGAAAATATGAACACATCACTCCTGTCCTGTCCTCTCTACACTGGCTCCCGGTTCAGTTCAGGATACAGTTCAAGCTGCTCCTGTTTGTTTTCAAAGCTCTGAATGGACTTGCTCCTCTGTACATCTCAGAACTTTTGAAAGCCCATCAGCCCGGCAGAGCTTTACGATCTGCCAGTCAACACCTGCTGGAGGTGCCTCGCTCAAGGTACAAACAATGGCCCTCATGCACGAACCGTTCGTACGCACAGATTTGTTCTTATACTGTTCGTACGAGTGATTTAGGATCATTTGTGGCATCCAACAATGTTTTCGTATCCTAGGATTTTTCTCAGATACGAACAAAATTTACGAGTGGTCCGGACCTGTCGTATATTTTAGGAGCGTCAGTCTGCTGTCATCCAGACGGGATTTCTCCACTAATAACTTCATATTTCGTTATTTAGAAAATATTTTGAGTTTAAAAAAGTCACGCACCACAATTGTTTTTGACAATAGGTTCTGTTTGAATTAGAATTATAATTTTAAGTTTAATTTGTCTGGTGTGTCGCGCAGGCTTCAGTGAGTCGTGCGCTCCCCTTGGTCATCAAGCCGCTCCTCATATTAACACCCAGGTACATAAAATTCCCATGCACCGCCGCAGAACAAGTACGGATTAAGACTGATCTTGTGCCAAACACCATCGGAGCAATAGATTATTATATCTGATTCGAAATATAACCTGCAGAATGTGGCTGCGCGATGACCAGGAGGAGCGCGCATGAGAGAAGCTGCTGAGCGCGCGCTGCTCTCCGCCGTGCGTCCATCTCCCTCTCAGCCACACATAAAAAAGAAGTGCCCAAAGTACCGATCCGTTCCGAGCCGAGTGGAACCTGCGCTTGTGTGCCACCCCCACCTCCTCTTCCCCCCTCCTCCGCCTCCATCACCTCGCCCTCAGCTCCGTGCGCCGCGTTGTGCAGGCGATGGAGCCGTGAGCCGCGCGCACTGAAGAACCGAGCTGCTATGGAGGAGAAGCGCGGGGGGGGGGGCAGGCGTCTAGATCAGTGAGACCAGCAGACCCACCAGTCTGGACCACTTTCTGCGACACACGTGCACTCTGAGTCCAGGAACAGGGGTTTTTGTTTCCAACATCGCACAGAAAGGATGTGGGGCTTGTGCTGCAAAACATGTTGGCATCTTGCGCAGCGTGGCATTTATTGTCCACCATCTCCTGACCACCTCCTGTCCGTGCTGCGGCGAGACGTTTGTTTGAAGCCATTTTCAGATCAAACCATTTATTCTTGATTTCTGATACTGTACGACCCACGGGACACACAACATATGCACTACAATATTAATATGATGTTAACTGTAGTTTCGAGACAATTTAAAATGCTTCTGTTGAAAAACACATCCGACACTTGCGGGGGGGTGGGGGGTAGCGGTGCCACTCTTCTGAATAAGTGAAACTATAATGTAACACAGTAAAATTAAAGATATTTGACCATCCGACACTTGCGGGGGGGGGGGTGGGGGGGTAGCCACAGCGCCACTGAGAGCAGATCTCCGAACGCGTGAAGTTCCTCCTTTTACTTCTTGAGTTTGAATGAATGGACACTTCCTGCTGTCAGAAGGCAGGAAACGTGGCCTTATATGGTGTTTTGAGGGGTGGGAATTATGTAAATGACCTCTACGCGAGCACGCGCAGGTTGATAGAACAGGTGGGATTCATCATATTTACGCAACCCATTTACACACGTTTCCTGTGGATAGAAGACTTTGTTGGATCTGACGTGGCATGTTCGTACGAACGCTTCGTACGAACAAAAGTAGGAGAAATTTAGGATAGAAATACGAACATTTTCGTGCATGAGGGCGAATGGGGAGACTGGTCATTTTCTGTTGCTGGCCCAAAAGCCTGGAACAGCCTCCCCCTTGAGCTGCGTGCCACCCCTGATCTGACTCTGTTCAAAACCATACTGAAGACCCACTTGTTCAAAAAAGCTTTCAGTGTGTAACTTTTATTACTTTTGGTATTTTAGTATGTAGCATTTTTTATTTCCATTGCCTTTTTATTTCCACTTGTTCAAAAAAGCTTTCAGTGTGTAACTTTTATTACTTTTGGTATTTTAGTATGTAGCATTTTTTATTTCCATTGCCTTCTTTTATTGCTGTTGTTTCTTATTCTATTTTCATTGATTTATTGTTCCAGTTTATTCATCTTTTTATCCTGTTAAGCACCTTGGTCAATGCAAGGCATTGTAGGAAGGTACTATACAAATAAAGTTTATTATTATTATTATTATAAAGTGACGGAGGCTTCTAAAGCAGCTGTTTTAATGGATGAATATATGTTGACGCACAAGTTTACTTTTGAGCGTCCTAGTTTTCAAGATGGCGGCGCGTGCAAACGCTGCGGCTCCTCTCTCTCCCGACAACACGGTGTTTTCGTCTTCTTTGTCCTGCATGCCGCAATGTGCCGGCACGTCTTCGTCATGTTTACGTGTTCAAGAACGCAAATATAGCCGTGAGATCCTGCTTGATGTCGGAAAAACAGCTCATTTGGGAATAAACAGTGAACTCCAGGAGAAGCTACGTGAGCTCGAACAGAAGCTACATGAGCTTCGTGACTGCGGCCTGCTTTGGAAGCCAACCCCGAGCCTCCTTTCATCGCGTCCGCCGTGGAAGCGCCACAAGCGGCTGGACAGAAAGCGGAAGCCAGTCCTGAGCCTCCCTTCATCGCGCCCGCCGTGGAAGCGCCATAAGCGGCTGGACAGAAAGCGGAAGCCAGCCCTGAGCCTCCCTTCATCGCGCCCGCCGTGGAAACGCCACAAGCGGCGTGACAGAAAACAGAAGCGGGGTAAATGAGGAGGTATCAGAGCTAGGCTAGTAGCTAGTCCACACAAACCGGCGATCCCATCCATGGTTTTGGCTGACGTGCGCTCCTTGGACAATAAACTGGATTATATACGCCTGCTACGAATGACACAAAAGACTGTGGGAGACTGTTGTGTGTTTGTATTAATGGAAACGTGGCTCAACAACAACGTTCCGGACCATGCTGTTCAGCTAGGGGAGCTAACATGCTACAGAGCGGACCGAACCCTCGAGGGAGGTAAGAGATAGGGAGGGGGGCTCTGTGTTTACATCAACAAAGCATGGTACCTGGATGCTGCGGTGGTCTACAAACATTGCTCACCTTTAGTGAAGTTCATGACTATTAAATGCAGACCGTTCTATTTACCGAGGGAGTTTACAGCTGTTTTGATTGTTGCTGTATATATTCCTCCAAGCTCCAACAGCAAAGTTAGAAGTGAGGCTTTGAATGAACTATATCTGCACATCAGTGAGCAACAAACAACCCATCCTGATGCTTTTCTCATCACGGCTGGTGATTTCAACCATGCAGATTTAAAGAGTGTATTTCCAAAAACATACAAAAACAAACTTTGCAACAAGAGGAAACAACACACTGGACCAAGTTTACACCACCATGAAAAATGCCTACAGAGCCCTCCCCCTCCCCCACATTGGTGCTTCTGACCATATCTGTGTTATGCTAAAGCCAGCATACAGGCCGCTGGTGAAAGTCACAAAACCAGTCCGCAAGCAGATACGAGTGTGGCCAGAGGGGTCTTCAGAGGCACTCCAGGACTGTTTTGACACCACAGATTGGGGTATGTTCAAAGAAGCTGCTACCACAAACAACAACACATGTCTCCAGGAGTACTCAGACACTGTATGTTCATACATCACCAAGTGCATTGATGATGTTACCAACCTCAAAACCATCACTGTTCGGGCTAATCAGAAGCCATGGCTGACAGCTGAGGTTTACAGACTCCTGAAAGCCAGGAATGCTGCCTTCAAAGCGGGAGATCAGGTGGGCCTGAAGGCAGCCAGAAAGAACCTGGATCTGGGCATCAGAGAGGCCAAGGAGCAGTATTCCAGGAAAATAGCTCACCGTTTCAAGGACAGCAAGGATACACGCAGTCTGTGGCAAGGAATACAGACCATCACAAACTACAATCCCCCCCCCCCAGACCTGTGACAGCTCAACCTCTACGCTGAATGAACTGAATGAGTTCTTTGCTCGGTTTGAGGCAAGTAACAGCACACCTGCACATAAACTCCCCCCCTCTCCTGATGGCCAGGTGCTGGCGCTGTCCTCAGACAGCGTAAGGCGATCATTTATCAAGATTAATGCCCGGAAGGCCTCTGGTCCTGACAACATACCTGGTCGTGTGCTGAAGGACTGTGCAAGGGAACTCGCAACGGTCTTCACGGACATCTTTAACATCTCACTGAGCCAGGCCATCGTCCCCACCTGTTTCAAAGCCACCACCATCATCCCTGTCCCAAAGAAGGCAATGCCCACATGCCTCAATGACTATCGCCCAGTAGCACTCACCCCCATCCTGATGAAGTGCTTTGAACGGCTAGTCATGAAAAGCATCACATCTGTCCTCCCTGCCTCCCTGGATCCCTTCCAATTTGCATACCGACCTAATCGCTCAACCGACGATGCCATCTCCTCTGCCCTCCACACAGCTCTCACACATCTGGACACGAAGGACTCTTATGTTAGAATGCTGTTCATCGACTTCAGCTTGGCATTCAACACCATCATCCCCCAACAGCTCATCCATAAACTGGACAGTCTGGGGCTGAACACCTCAATGTGTAACTGGCTGCTAGACTTCCTGACCGGGAGACCACAGACAGTACGGATCGGGAGTAACACATCTAGCACCATCACATTGAACACAGGGGCCCCACAAGGATGTGTGCTGAGCCCCCTTCTATTCACCCTGCTAACACACGACTGCACACCATCGTACAGCTCCAACCACTTCATCAAGTTTGCGGACGACACAACAGTGGTAGGTCTCATCAGCAACAACGATGAGACGGACTACAGGAACGAGGTGAGCCGCTTGGCCTTGTGGTGCGGACACAACAATCTCACTCTCAACGTGGAGAAGACAAAGGAGATTGTCGTGGACTTCAGGAAGAGGGATGCACAACATGCCCCTCTGACCATCAACAGCACCGCAGTGGAGAGAGTGGACAGCACCAAGTTCCTGGGAGTGCACGTCTCAAAGGACCTGTCCTGGAGCAGGAACACTGCAGCACTGGCCAAGAAGGCTCACCAGCACCTCTACTTTCTCCGCAAGCTGAAAAGGGCTGGAGCTTCAACCCCCATCATGTGCACCTTCTACAGGGGTGCCATAGAAAGTGTCCTGACCAGCTGCATCACGGTGTGGTTTGGTGCATGCACTGCATCATGCCGCACGAGCCTCTAGCGCATCGTGAGAGCAGCTGAGAAGATCGTCGGCACCTCCTTGCCCTCACTGCAGGACTTACACAGCAAACGCCTCACTCGGAAAGCCCATTGCATGGCAGGTGATCCTGTTGATAAATAAACTTTGAAGAACTGGAGACTGAAAACTTTAAAAAGTTTTAAAGCTTTAATTTCTTTTGCAAAAGGAGAACAACATACAGCGATGTGCATCCAGCAAAGTACAAAGTTGTTCTGAGCTGCTGACTGAGATGACTTCCCTTTATGCCCTCCTATGCACGTCATGAGGAGCTTCAGTTACAGGGTGGTGGCTGCAGTTGTACTGATAAGATAAGCTGACAGTTAGGTTTTACAACACACTTCTTGGGTCAGTTGAGCCTTTGCAAAAACATTACTCAGAAACAGTGGACTTTGTACAAAACATTTCTCAGAACAGGGAGGTTTCAGTTAGGGTACGGTTCCTTTTTTGACAGATGGTGTGCTCAGTCCTAACTACAGGCAGTTTGTCTTGTCTTATCAGTTCCTATAGGCATGTAGCAACAGGACATTCAGTTTTGCAAGAGAGGAAGGAAAGCAACTTCTGCTCATTGTGAAGGCAGGAAAGTTCAGCAGTTCAAACAACATGTTTTATAAGCAATAAAGCAGTAAAGAAATAAAACAACAATAAGGAAATTAATTTTTCTTTCACAATTTCTCCCTTTTGTTCCTTTATTGAACAATATCTAAGTTGAAAAATTAATAAGAATATACAGACAGTGTCAGACTCTGAAAATAAGACAATCAGGAAAACATATTTCACATTATAGTCAGAGAGTCAGAGAGAGAGAGTCAGAGAGTCTTTATTGTCATTTGCACCGCATGTGGTACATGTGATGAAAACGAGATTATGTACACGGGGTCCCAGTTACATCCAACAACAAATGCAAGAGAAAAACAGTAATAACATCTAGAATTAACTAAGAAAAACATCAACTAGTAATACACTAAGCCCTAATATAGTGGAAAAACATCATTATAAACAGCAGCACGAACATGAGTCTGTATGAGCAGATGGTCACAGATGAACACAGCAACAAGAAAACAGATCAGCATCAGCATGATGTGATATTTTGCAGTGTTTATTTTTATTTTATTTTTATTTATTCATTCATGAGTCTAACAGCCTCAGGGTAGAAGCTGTTCCTCAGTCTAGTGGTTCTACATTTGATGCTCCTCAACCTCCGTCCTGAGGGGAGTGAGGCAAAGAGTGAGTGTGCTGGGTGAGTGAGGTCTTTCATGATGCAGGTGGCTCTTTTCCATTATAATCATTATAGTGGTTTCATATGGATCCTTCATTAACTTCAAATGGAAAATGGAAAGAGTTGTTTTTGTGGGTTACAGACCCTGGTCGTTATGGCAAAGCTAAACTGTAAAGTAAAGTACATCACACAAGAAATAGGAATCAAACAGAAAAATCAAAACATAAAATAAAATCATACTTTAATTCTGAAAATGTTGTCCAGTGAGAGTGCACCATTCAGGTGGGAGTCTAAAAACCCATTGTTGGATGGATTCAACTACAAAATCCAAAAGGTCTAATCTTGACTGGAAACCTTTAAAAGGAAAATGTATTTGTTCTCCATTTACATCATAATAGAGAATCAGTGTGTCTTCTAAGTGGGCGGTCTCGATCTGTAATAATAATAATAATAATAATGTCTATTCCTGTCATCTGCGTATGTTCCCATACACAGACGAAATTCGTCTCTGCATTTAACCCAACCACCTACCAGGTGGTGCAGTGAGCAGCCCGAAAGCGCTCGGGGAGCTGGAGAAATAGGTGTGCACTCATAGACACCCCAAGCTGGGTAGTGGCCGGGGCGCGAACCCGCGACCTTCGGATCCGTAGTCAAAAGCCCTGCCACTAGACCATCTTGGCTCTGTAAGGAGGCGGAATTGTCTGTTATTATTAATGTAAGCTTCATTCTACTTTAATTTGTTTTTTAAGATGAAGGTGTTGGGAGAAGAAACGACTGTGTCCATGTTATTTTCTAGATCCAAGTTTAGGTGTTTGTGGAGAAGGGCATAAGTTTCTGCTTGGTGTTCAGGGGCGAGAGCGGTTGAAATTAGACGTGTTGACAAGGAACGAAGACATGGGATACAGCAACAGCCGCAGGTTACAAGGATGGCTAAACAAACTCCAACAGAGATGATTAAGGACATAATAATACCTTTCCATTTGCCAAACATTCTATTAAACCAATCAGAGATGGGATTGTTGATTCCTGAAGCTTCTTGCATTTCTTGGGAGAGCTCTTTTAGGCCTTTGAGGGCTCTGGCTACTTTACCATCTGGGGCTGTGTTGTTAGGGATAAAAGTACAACATTGATCACCAATCATTGAGCATACGCCCCCTTTCTCCGCCAATATCAT
>JBBPBX010032751.1:20027-33684 GCA_038048925.1 Garcialebias charrua
AAAGCGGTGCTGCAAGACGTACTAGAGCACAAAGTCCTATGGTTTTTTCAGGGATTGTAACTGATAATCTTTGACCTCCGCAATAGTAATACAATCCTGCTCTAGCAAGTGCCTATACGTTGGGTTTTTTCGTCATTAGTGTCTACATTTTCTGTTATGTTGCATCAATCTTGGTCGATGTTTCCATAATTAAGGGTTGGCTGTTCTGCAGTAAAATTGAAGCAGTGATAACCTTCAAAAATACGATTTGGGCGAAAAGAACCTGGATGTGTTTTATTGTGAATAGGTGGATATATGTCGGTTAGTGTGGTGCAACCCTCTATTGGTTGGTATCTAGTGAGTGTTAGCATGCAGTTGTATCCCCACGCGTCTTCAGGAAACAAAGGGGCTGGTTGTGTGACTAGTTTGGGTCTGGCTGCAGCGCAAGCTACACAATTACTGAGTTGAGCTTCTCTTGCAGCTTCAACTAACCAGGATAACCACATGTTGTCATCTCCATGTCCCGTTGCACGTTCTATCAGTTGTTCAGGTTTTAATTTTGTATAATCTACAGAGATAGTTGGAATGTTTTCTCCCTTAAAGTTTTCAAGTTTAGGGATTGGATAATTGGTGACGTTTGTAATGTGTGGTTGCGGTGGGGGAACAAATCTGATGGTGACAAATCCCTTTGGATCTGCGCCTGAGACATCGGCTTGAATTAGGAAAGTATAAGAGTCTAATTTTGTTTGTGAGATAAAATCTTTTGGAGGACCATGTAACTTACTTAATGAGAGGGTGATTGGATTTTTTGCTGGGTTATAATCTCTTTGAAATCTAACTTTGTCCCACCATTCCTTTGTGTCTTTAGTCAAATCTGAACGTATGGGTTTCCATAGTCCCGTGTAGCGGTGACTGTGGACCAGGAACAAGTTGGCTCACGAGTTCCTGGTAGCTGCATTCCTGATTGATGGACAAACCTACGCATGCGAGTGTTGTGTACTGGGAAACCATCAGCGTTCATTGAGATATCTAAACACAAATACAGATCAGCACTTCAGTACCACAAATCATGGCCTTTGCAATTTATTACATCACATAAGTCAAACTGAAAAGCAATGATTGAGTTGATCTCGTAGTCAAGAACCAGTTTATGATAGGCGGATTCTGGAATGCTTCTTTTGTTTACCTTTGTCTGAGTGCAGGGCCCTTCGTTTGGAAATAAGCAAAGGTGTGTACACAGGAAAATTGTGCCACAGCTCAAACCTGATATGAGGCCAAAGATCAGCATGGTCTTCCATGGATGAGTTTCGATCCAGTCTATTGAGTCTGTGTGCCTCATGGTTTGTTCAGAGGTTGTTAACTAGGGAAAAACAGGGGTTGGATGGACTCAACCTAGTTGTAGGTCTACGGACCTGCCGCCTTCACAGGGAGCCGTAACTCGGACTGTGAGTGTGTTGGTGCCGACCCGCACTTGCTGCCTCACTCTGAGTCCGTTTACCTCAGCTGTGAGTGGAAGAGTGTGCGAACGTCACTTCACCGTCGTTGGCATCTAGCATTCGAGCCTCAGATGCTTTCCCACACCCTCGTTGGCATCCAGCATTCGAGCATCAGATGCTGATGTCAGTTCTGACCCGTCCCGATCCTCTTCTGTCGGTGGCTTCGTTCCTCGAAACAGCTTGCAGTGGGAAGCGTGGACCCAGGTAGCTCTCTCAGCGACCTTCACCGCGGTGTGTGTGGTCAGCAACACCTGGAATGGTCCTGTCCACCTCGGGGAGTTCCAACGCTTTCTCCTGAAACATTTAATCATAACAAAATCTCCAGGAGAAATACAATGCAATTGTTTTTGTGCTGGTCCAGGGAGTCCTCCTTGAACCTGTGACCTGATGGAATGTAATTGTTTTGTTAGTTCAATACAGTATTTCATCATGTTGTGATCACAGTGTTTCAGATCACTCGTGGGATCTGTTGGTGGCCCAACTCCAAGGTTGGGCGGAGCTGCAAAAAGGATTTCAAAAGGACTAAGGTTATGTTTAGCCCTTCTGTGCATGCACATTCCCATAACAGCAAGAGGTAAACATGCAACCCAACTCTGTTGCGTGTCCTCACAAATCTTGGCCAATTTGTTCTTTAATGTGCCATTCTCTCTCTCAACTGCGCCTCCACTCTGTGGGTGATAGGAGCAGTGTTTAGTTAGGTCAAAGTTCAGTGTGGTTGAGATTTCTGTCATGATTTGGTTAGCAAAATGTGGTCCATTGTCACTGGAAATTCTCTGTGGAATTCCCCAGCGAGGAATGATTTCCTGTAAGAGGATTTTGGCCACTGTGTTTGCAGTGTTATGTTTTGTGGGGAAAACCTCAACCCACTTTGAAAACATATCCACGACAACCAAACAGTATTTTTTGTTCATCACAGGTGTCAATTCAATGAAATCAATCATTAAGTGTTGAAAAGGTGCAGTGATTTTTCTGTGAGCACCTGGTGCTTCTGTCTTAACTGCCTTTGAGATGTTGTGAGACGCACACACAAGACATGAGTCACAATGTTGTTGAGCATATTTTAAAAATTTGACTGTGTACCAGTGTGTATCAACCTCTCTTAACATTCCCCCTTTTGACACATGATCAAAGGAATGTGTCAATGTAGCAAAAGCTGGAAAAAAGTGTTCAGGTAAACAAGGGTTATTGTTCGGACCCACCCATAGTCCATCCTTAAAGGTGGAACCTAGACGCTTCCATTCTGCTCGTTCATGAGGGGTGGACATTTTCTGCATGTCCTTGAGTGTGAAAGCAATGTCAGGTTCTGTGTTAGATGTGAATGTGGAAAGTGATTCAGGTATCTGTGTAGCAGCTTGTTTGGCTGCAGTGTCTGCGGTTGCATTACCTATAGAAATGTAATCTTTCCTATTAGTGTGAGTAGCACATTTGATGACAGCAATGTTTTTGGGCAAGGTGATAGCCTCAAGGAGTTTGGCAACCAATTTATGGTTAAGAATGGGTTATCCATCAGAGCGAAGGAAATGACAATGTTTCCAAAGTGCTCCAAAGTCATGAACAACTCCAAAAGCATAGCGTGAGTCAGTGAAGATGTTGACTGATTTGTTTTCAGAGAGCTGACAAGCTCTGGTCAAAGCAATAAGCTCACAAGCTTGAGCTGAACAAGGCGGAAGTGATTTTGCTTCAATAGTGTGTGTGTTTGTCACTACTGCGTAACCACTTCTGATGGAGCCTGTGTTCATGTCACGTGAGGAAGATCCGTCAACAAAAAGTTCCCAGTCAGGGTCAGAGATAGGGTCTTGTTTCAAGTCAGGTCGAGGTGTGCACAAAACCTCAAGTTCAGCCATGCAATCATGTGGAGTGCCCTCATCCGGTGAGGGTAAGAGAGTGGCTGGATTAAGTACGTTGCAACGTTTGATGGTGATGTTAGGCATGTCTAACAAAGTAGTGTGATACTTCAGCCAGCGTGCTGTCGACAGATGCGCAGTTTTTTGTTCATTTAGAATTTGTGTGACAGCATGGGGGACTAACAGGGTCAAATCAGAGTACCCCACGATGTCTCTACTTGCCAATACAGATTTTTCAGCTGCAGCGACTGAGCGCAAACACAGGGGGAGTCCTGCAGCTACTGGGTCGAGTTTTGCAGAGAAGTATGCAACAGGTTTCATCCTGTCACCATGCTTCTGAAGCAAGACTGACGTCATGCACCCTCCACGTTCATCCACAGCCTGGACGAAAGGCCGTGTTGGATCGGGAATTCCCAGTGTAGGTGCTTTTTGCAACTGAGCCTTGAGTGCTTCAAAAGCAGTCAATGCATCAGGTGTCCAAGTTAATTTGGAGCTCATTTGGAGGCCTTTTTCATGACAGACAGCGCGAAGTGGAGCTTCGAGTTCCGCGTAGTTAGGAATAAAATGTCTGCAATACCCACATAATCCCAAGAAAGACATGAGTTGTTTTTTAGTTACAGGAAGTGGCAGAGAAACTATGGCTTTAACGCGAGTGTCTGCCAGATCCCTCCCTTCAGCAGAGATTCTGTGACCCAGGAACGTGACCAATGGCTGTACAAATTGAAGTTTTGAGAGTGACGCCTTGTGACCTTGTTCTGCAAGATATTGAAGTAGGCGTATTGTGTGTGTTTGACAAAGACTTTCTGTTGGTGCTGCCAACAACAAGTCGTCCACGTATTGCAAAAGTGCACAACCTGGAGGAAGAGTGAAACCCATCAGGCTGTCGTTAAGTGCCTGGTGGAAGATAGTTGGGCTTTCGCAGAAGCCTTGACAGAGGCGGGTGAACGTGTAAGACTTGCCCAGAAATTGAAAGGAAAACCAAAACTGACTGTCAGGGTGTACTGGTACACTAAAGAATGCGTTAGCCAAGTCAATGACAGAGAAGAAAGTTGAACCAGATGGTATTTGTGATAAAATCACATAGGGGTTCGGTACGATGGGAGCACGTGCTTGAACAGCTGCGTTTACAGCACGTAGGTCTTGAACAAACCTCCATTCATCTGGGGGTGTTGATTGATTTTCTTGACAGGAAAAATTGGCGTTCGTACCGGTGAGGCGGGGCAAGAAATAATTACTCCTGCTTTCAACAAAGAGTGGAAAACAGGTGTTATTCCTTCAACAGCTTCTGGCTTGAGTGGATATTGGGCAATTTTAGGTCTGTAGGACGATTTAGGAGTGATCTGAATCGGTTCTTGACCTTTTATTAACCCTACGTCATATTTGGTCTGGGACCATAGGTGTTGTGGGACCTCTGAGAGTCTGGGGTTGTCAACCTGTAGTTTAGAGAAAGTTGTTGTTGGTTGTCATGCTGTTTGATCAACTGGGGCTTGGATTGGAATCACACAAACCTCAAAGTTGATGTCTCGCATGAACATGAAGAGTGATAGTGAATACATGCAATCACCCACTGGTAACCAGTCTGTTGTGGTCACTGCATCCAAGGCAATGTGGCCAAGGTCTTTCCACTGAAATGACTGGTCACGAGTGAGCGACACATGTGGAAATGAGTCATGCATTTTGAAAAATGACTGCTGTGATGGTGAGGTGGGTGTGTCTTCTGTTTTTAATGAGACTAGTGAAAAACAAACTTCTTGTGTCCAGCAAATGGCTGTGAGGTGGAGCATGCTGGGTGTTGAGTGTAGGAAAAGGGCTGCAAGTGGGTCATCTGGGTCAGCCACTAGATGTGCTGTGCAATGTAATGTGTTGGGGTCATGTAGAATGGAGCTCTGTGACATCCTTTCTGTAGTCATTTCAGTCAGTATTCTGGTCTGTGTCGGGTCAACGAGTAACCACTCCAGTACTGATATGACTGGTTCTGAGTAGAAAGTGGTTATGTTTGGGTCGGGAGTGGAAACTAGAAGTCCTTCTGGTCCACATGTGATAGTCAGGTTGAACATCAAGATCAAGTCTCTTGCCAAAAGATTGACAGGGCAATGTTCTGTTAGTAGAAACTGATGTGTATGTTCTGTTTTGTCAAAAGGATTTATCACTGATAAAGGACTTGTCACAGGTTCAGGGATAGCCATGTCTGATGCTCCTGTGGAGGTGATAATCTGTCATGATAATGGTGTATCTGGGAATGATTTTCTCTCAATGAGTGACTTTGTTGCTCCTGAGTCTACAAGGAATGGGAGTGCCATTCCCTGTACATTCACTGTGAGCATGGGTAGTTTCTGACAAGCTGTCTGAGTGTATTTTAAATATGTGGTTGGAATCAAGTCATGCTCATCAACAACGGGTGTGTGTGTGTATCTACTTGCGGTTTGGAGAGCTGGACCTTCCTCCCCCAGCTCTAGTCAGGTAGAGTGACCTCCCCTTTGCTCGAACTGTGGCTGTTGGCCTCTTCCGCGTCCACCTTCTCTGTGGGAGCCCGGAAAGTTCTGCCCCCGGTTGAGGTTGCCTTGGTGGGAGATGTCCTGACTGGGGCGGCCTTGGTAGGGCTGCTTCTGACCCTGGCCCATGTGTTGGCGCCGGTAGGTTCCTCGACCTCTGCGTTTGTGGGGACAGTCTCTGATCCAGTGGTCTTCAGAGCCACAGCTGTAACAGCCGGAGGGCTCTTGTAGCCTTGGTTGCCAGTTCTGTGGTGGGTTCATCCATTGGGAGCGTCTTGGATGTTGTAGGTGGGATGCTTGAGGAAGTCTTGGAGGCTGGACGTGTTCAAGAGTCATTTGAGTGGCAGCTTGGAGGAGTGTCAGCTGAGCATCTTCAGCTATGCGTTGCTTCTTTTTCTGGGCTGAGGTGACATCAGCTGAGTGCGTGTCCCAAGCGTGACGAGCATGGCGGAGGGGGTCGTTGAGACGAATTTCTGTGCTGCAGCCAATGCAAGTGGTTTTGATTGCTTTCTGGATGTTAGGCAGGAGACCATTCATCAGGAACTGACAGAGAACAGTCTTAAACACCGAGGGTTGTACGTCCCCTCTCCAATTGGCATTGTTGGGCACTTCAAGACCTGAGTGGACGGTGAACACTGGGAACATGCGGTTGTAGTAATCTTGGGGTGGCTCATCTGGTCTTTGAGTGGTGTCTGTGATCACACTATACTTGGGTGTGGGTGGAAAAGCTGTGTTCATGGCTTGGGCCACTGCTCGGATTTGCAGTCTGAATTTGTCGTTTGCATTGTCCTCGTAGTCGACAACTACGAGACGTTGGTGGAGTGTAGCCCCATCAAACAGGCCGACCCCTATGGTGTTCACAAACCTTATGCCATAGACAGTGGCCAGAACCATTTTGAGTTCAGTCATGGTAAGTTTGAGGACTTTGACCATGGTTTCCATGGCTTCTGAAATGGCTCGTCCGCCTCTGGCTTGATCTGGGAGGTATTCTCGAGCCATCTTGACCAGGTCGTCTTTGGGCCATGCACGGTAGACGAGTTGAGGTCCACCCCCACCCCCAACTTCCATCATGGGATAGGAACCAGTCATCATCATGTTTTCAACTTGCTCTTTTGGTTGGTGTTCGTCTCTTCTTCGCCTTAGGTTGGATGCGGGACGACTTCCATCTGCTACGGGAGGTTGCAAGGGATCAGTTCCAGTTGCACCCTTACCATCAGGTGGTTGCTGTTGACCTTGGTCTTGGACATTTTGTTGAACGTCTTGCCCATCGTTGTTCCCCCCGCTAGCGTTTCCAGCCCCATCAGCTCTTCTGGGTGGTTGGTAGTCGTCATCTGTTGTCAGGGACCAGGCAGGTTTTTGTTGAAAAAGTTCAGGGCCTTGTCCTCCGGTTGTTGGAGCGTAAGGTGGTGGGTCACTTAGGCCAGCGAGCGATGGGTAGAGGGAGGCCGTGGGGTGAGGAAGTCCATCGCTCTCCGTTACATGTGGAGAAGAAAAAGAAGGAAAATGTTGAGTTAGTCTGGTCTTTATAAGTCTGGCTGCTTTGGCTGGCTTTGAGACTTTTGTATTCAAACCTGTTGGTTTTGAACCTGTCAGATCACTTTGTTTTTTATTCCTTTTTCCAATTTTTTGAACCATCTGGAGGGCTTTGGGGTTTGTTTTCTGATTTTGTGCCTTCGATTCATTTTTCCACAGTCTAAACACTTGCTCATGGTTGTGCATTGCAACATACATTTCTCTTGGTATCTTTGTCATTTTAGATAGTTTTAATTTTTGCGCAGCTAACTTTTCTTCGAGCTGCTGAATGTCATCTGGATCAAAAGACCCATTCCTTGGAAAATCAAATTCGTAAAACCATTGTGACACATATTTAAGACAAGAATCTCCATGTAACTTTTTCATATGGTCAACCTCTGGCCCGCATGGAATATAATCAACATTTTTACTGTTACTGGCGCCCATATTGACTCTTATTGCCTGTGCGCTACCCCTTATATCTAATTAGAAGTGCATCTTGTAGTTTTTTTATCTGCGTGCTACCTCTTATATCTAATTAGAGGTGCGTCTCATAGGTTTTTATCTTCACGCTACCTCTTATATCTAGTTAGAGATGTGTCCTGTAGATTTTATTAATAAATCTTACACACGCGTTGATTCGATTTCCTGTTCTATTTCAGAGAAGACACTACAGTCCCTTTAAGGACTCTTCACTTGGTCTCTTTAGACCTTATGATCGATGTATTTCTGTTTTAATGCATTTCTACTTGATTATTCTTTTATTAATTATTTTACTGTAAAAGATCAATACAATTTACCTTGACTGTTTTAGTTTCAGTCTGCAGTTCTCGGACTTGATTATAGTTGAAGCCGATCCGGTCCTTCCGGAGAGTCAGGACGTCCTCCCGCTCCGGAAAAGTCTGGCTGGAGGTTCGGAGGTTGGTGATCAGTCTGCCGTCGTGATACTTTCAATATAACCATCCTCTGCTACCATTTGTCGATGGAAAATCTTTAAGATAAAACTGAGACTGAAACAAGCTTTAAAAAGTATAAAGTATTTAATTCTCCTTTGCAAAGCGGAGGCAGACACAGAGTACAAAACACGAGGCTGTTCTGAGCTGCACTGAAGAGTGCTTCTCAAAGTCCTCCTTTTATACCTTTCTTGCACGTCATAGGGGAGTTTCACAACCTTCAATCATAGAGTAGGAAAACATCTGTGGTGGAAAATAGCTGACAGTTGAGTTTTTGCAATAACAATCTCAGAGACAGTTGCTCCATACGATAGTTTTCTTGGACACAGTTTAGTTTGAAAAATAACATTTCCCAGAATGAGGAGGTTTCAGTTAGTCCAAGTTCTTGTTTTAACAGATGTTGAAACCAGTTTCTCAAACCACAGGTTGTTTGTCTTTCTTCTCAGGAATGTGTCTATGGCAGGTATTGTGACCACAGGGCCTCATGAGAATGTTATCGTGGCAAGCATTGCAACCACAGATCATCTTGTTCAGCAGAAAAAGGAGAGGACCACAGATCATTCTATGACATGAATAGGGAAGGAATAACATTTGGGGAGGAAGGGATAACATTGGGAAGAAACCACAGAAGGTTTTATGGCAGGGAGGAGAAAAGAATAACACTCTCCAGCTGCACAAAGGCAGAGGGTTTTCAACAGTTCAGAAGTTCAGTCAGTTTGAGCAAAAAGAGTTCATTCAGTTTAAACAGTGAAGTTTCAAGCTCAGACAATATGTTTTATAATTAATAGGACAATAAAGAAACAACCAAACAGTGTATAACTAATTTTTCTTTCCACAGTCCCAAACATGGACATTTTTGCAGCCAGTGCTGTCAGTTTAGGATAGTAGTAAGAGATACTTGTAAAATGTTTCCAAGCCCACAGAGGCAAATTTGTCCTTCAATTCTAAATCACACTGCAAACAAATGATTTCAACATGTCAACAGCACATCAGAAACTCTGATGGTGAGAGAAAAACTGCTAATTCTGTCTCGAGTTTGCCTTTGTGGCGGTGCTGACACGACTGTGGCTTCGTGCACTCGGCCCATCTTGTGTGCGTAATTTTAATCATGTGCCCTGTCAATAAAGATATAGTCTATTCCTCTAAAGACCTGAAATTGTTTCTCAAACTCCCTCACAACCCTGAAATCTTGTTTTTGTGCTGTTTCACATCAGGATGAACGCTTGCTGCGCACATGAAGACAGGGAAAATGAGCAGAGCCTCCGTTTGCTATCTGCTGCACTAAAACACAGCGCCTCTATAGCGGACAACATAGGAACTGCAGATTTTTAAGAAAATAGCGTTTATTTTTTATTTTATTTTATTTTTTAATAATTCAGATTCATCTGCGGGCCGACTAAAACCCCCTGGCGGGCCGGATGCGGCCCGCGGGCCGGGTCTTTGACACCCCTTAGTCGATTTTTAAAATCCAATTCTCCACTTATTATAAATTGAGATTCAATTTATGTCCTCAATAGATTAAAATTAAAGGTGTATTTATTCAGGACCTGATTGTGAGGGCTACTCCCTCTCCAGCACTTTGAGATTTTTATTAATGAAAAGTACGTTATAAATTGAATTCATTATTATCATTATCATTATTTATTTTTCTTCAAACCCCAATCTGTCCTCTTCTTTTATTCATCTGACAAACAGTTATTAAAATCTGCACCTGCATCCTTTTACTTTTATTCAATGTTTCAGAACGAATAACCCAACTGGATGACTAAATTAAATCACAAATAAAAGTGACTCCGACCTGTTTTTGGCTTTTCTAGAAATTATTACGCTCCTGTCTGCAGTACCTTTTTTCGTCCATCAGGGGTCTCCATTATACTCAGGCTCAGTGTTGCCAGCTGCATGATAATTTTCGTATTTGTACGATAATTTTGCCCTCTGTACGATCAATAATCCCAAAAAAGGCCAAAAATACAATAATTTGGCCATTCTGTGAACGTGTAGTTGTGATCGGTTTCCATCCGCCTGTCGCAACTGTCTGTCGGAGTTTTTGGTGAACCCTGAAGGCGTCTTGAAATTCCAGCTAATCGTGCTTTTCTAAATGTGACAGAAGACTTTCTGTAGAGCTCATTATTTGCCACCAGACAATAATGCGTGTTAATGTCTATGGTTCCCCCCAGTACTGACGCCACAAAGCTGTGAGTGCCTGTCAAACGCTACAGTATTCAACAATAGAGTGACTATAGAGCATACTTATTTTGTTTATGATGGGTGTACGATAATCCTACATTTCTCACCTGGCAACCCTGCTCAGGCTATACACGAAACGACTGTCTTTTGCGTCCCCATAGTTGCCAAGTCCGCTTATTTCGAGCGGCATTGGGCTTGTTTTTCCCTGGAGTCGCTTTCAAATTTGATCATCCGCTTGTGGCGGGTTTTCATTTTTGCTTCTCGCGGACATTGAGTCGCTTATTTGTGCTTGTTTTGAAGGAGCTGATCGCTTCTTTCGGTCTAGAGATCTGGCAACCCTGTTCTTCCGGTCAACGCTCACAAGACGTGTACATTCACTGGAACTATTCACAAAAGTACGTCTTCCAGATTGGTAATCCACTTTCTCTGCTTCTTATATTGGAAAATGCAAGTATGATACGTTCGGTTCTACCTCCTCACGTCCTATACACAAATTATAAGACGACGTCTCGTGAACCACGTCGAACCTAGTGGCTCGTTAGCTTTTCTGTTAGCTGCTAAGTTCGTCTACAAAAACTAAATTTGGATTATTTAAAGTCGATATTGTTTATCTACACGACGCCACTGTACGCTTTGTTAGCGAATCCGATGTGAGCTGTCTACCGTTACAAAGTTATAAAATGTCCGCTGTTGGGCAGCATATGCTATGCTAACGGGAGGTTCACTGCAATTTTCCAACTTTCCCGTTGTTTAAGTGTTATAACCTAAAATTATTGAGATAGAATGTCATAATCCTTTTTTATCAATCCTTCCAACTGTGAAGGTTCATTCGGCCCTAATTAATTTATCTCGAACTATCCGCAAATATTTTATTTGTTTATTCAAAAAACTGTTACCAGTCCTGAGGCCTTCTAGCCTGGTTAAAATCAGACACCCGTTCAGAGCTGAGCTGAAGTTCTAATTTTTTTCATTTCACCCACATTCACGCTGTAGAAAACTATCTAATCCTGTTATAATGGAGAAGTATAAACTATTTTAATGTAATGTGTATTCTGTGTTTCAGGAGATCCGCACCAGCTACTGTACTGAGGAGGTGAAGACTACTTTTGTTACTCTATTAAACTGCTGTATCTAAATAAAACTTTATTCTAATCTCGGCGCCTCAATGTTTGTTTCATACTTAATCCTCAGATAGCTTGTGAAAAGTTTAAGAAGAAAAAACAATCCATAAATATGTCATACAGGCTAAAAATACAGTAATCATTATTTTCCTCCCTCTGTTTTTGAATTCTTTAGCACTAGGAATACCAAACACATGTACTTGTACATATTTTACATATAGCTCCCATGGGAGACTGTAAAATGACAGATTGAGGAATTTGCATTCCATTAGGTGTGTTTGACCCCCTGGGGCTGAAGTCTTTTGTGTGCTCAAAACATCCCCCCAGTAGCCAAAACAAAACACCTCCCCCATATTCCAACAACAACATTCCTTCTGCAGGTTCAAAGTGCAGCTTTTTACAACACAGACCAAACTTTTGGAGATGTTGATGACTCTTTGCAAATGTCAACGCTAGAAACTTCAGTTTATTTTATAGATACTGTATACGTTTTATACTTTTTATACTACTATGCAAAAACTCAAGACAGTATTACACTTTTATTATTTCATTTTATGCTTATGTTCATTGGGTGTTTGGTGTTTTAGGGGTGTTTGGTGTTTCAGTGTTGGTGTAAATTTTCATACTTTTATACTATTATGAAAAAACTCAGGACAGTGTTACACTTTTTTACTATTTTACTATTTTATGCTTATGTTTATTAAATGTTTTAGTGTTTAGTGTTTAGATGGTTACTGTTGCACCGAGGGACTGAGAGAAACGCAATTTCGGTCCTGTGTATGTCCTGTACATACAGGTAGTCCCCGATTTACGAGCGAGATCCGTTACAACGAGGCGCTCGTAAACTGGAAATCTCGTAATTTGGAACGGCCGCCACGCTTCTCGTAAGTCCGGAATTTCGCTCGTAAATTGGAACGGTTTTGCTAGCGCGACTACGAACACTCGTTTTTCATCGAAAAACTGCTTATGAGTGCATAAAAATGATCGGAAACGTGTGTCCACATGTTTAGCTAACGAACTGTGGTGAAAAAACACAGGAAAACTCAGTATTTTTTGCGTTTTTTCCAATAATTCGCCAGCTCGTAAGTCCGGAACCTCGTAGATCAGAGCGCTCGTAAATCGGGGACTACCTGTATTGTATTTCTGACAATAAAGTTGACTTTGACTTTGACTGCCTCTAAGCGAGCAGGTCCCCGGTTCAAATCCTGGTCCGGGGGCCTTTCTGGGTGGAGTTTGCATGTTCTCTCCGTGCATGCGTGGGTTTTCTCCGGGTGCTCCGGTTTCCTCCCACAGTCCAAAAACATGCATGTTAGGCTGATTGTTAACTCTAAATTGACCCTAGGTGTGAGTGAGACAGGTCCCTCTTGTAAATGAGTCCCCGTGGCTCAACGAGTCCAGCCTGTATAAATAAAGGTTGAATGAATGAATGAACAAACTGATATGGAGAGAACACAAATTCTGTAAGAATAAAAATACTAAATCTATTACAGTACTGTACAAAGTCAGAGACCCATTGAATGATAAAGCTCTGTATTTGTTGTAGAACACAATAATTTTTCCACACTCAAAAGTATGAATGTTTACATGAAAACTGGAGTGAAAAATCTTTATTCAATTTTATTTCACTCAGCATGTAGCTTGCAGATAGGCAGATAGGCGGCCGTGGCATAGTAGTAATGGCACTCGTCCACCGATCGGAAGGTTGGAGGTTCGAATCCCGTTTCCCCACACCATGTGTCGTTGTGTCCCTGGGCAAGACACTTAACCCCGAGTTTCTCCCGGTAGGACTGGATGGCGCCTTGCATGGCAGTCTGCCGCTACCGGTGTATGAATATGTATGAATGGTTGGATGGTTGGTATTGTAAAGCGCTTTGGGGCCCCTCATAGGGGTCTGGAAAGCGCTATATAAATAAGCTCCATTTACCATTTGTCCTTCGTCCAGGAAGGACAAAGATGCCTTCCTGACAAAACCGCCGTTCACATAAAGCGCATGTGTCTCCGCGGAGAAACTTATGAACCGACACGGTCCATAGCAGGGTTTCCAGGCCGAAGGCCTGTAAGTCGATGTCCTCG
>JBBPBX010032752.1:0-18638 GCA_038048925.1 Garcialebias charrua
AATGTCAATAAAACAAAGAAGAAATAATGAATGTAGTAAAACATCTTACAGACAAGAGATCAAAAGACTGGGTGGACATGGATATGATGTTTGTAAAGGACATAACGAGTTATGTTATTGAGCCGTTTACATATATATGTAGTTTATCATTTTCAACAGGAATATTTCCATATAATAAAGGGGACCACATATTCAAAATTCACTTTTTAATGTTTTTTTTACTCAACTTTGGGTATTTACTTCATAAAAAAACAGTCCTAAGGCCAAAAAAATGCACCCAGTGGTTTATTTACTCTAAGTAGATTTATTTATCTTTGATAAATACACTTCGTTTCCCACTTCCTGCGGTTTGTGACGTCACAAACCGCAGCCAACCACCTCAAACCTGAGTCCAGCCCCTCACCTAGCAACCCCTGGTGATGCTCCACCCACTTCAGTATTAAAGACTGTCACGGTTGCCGGCGGTCATTTATTTATTTATTCATTTATTTAGCCCCCGGGGGACTAGGGGCTTGCCCTGCTCCAGCCACGCAGCACATCTTGAGTAAAACCAGAATTCATTCATTCATTCAACCTTTATTTATACAGGCTAGCCTCGTTGAGTCACGGGGACTCATTTACAAGAAGGACCTGTCTCACTCACACCAAACAACCATCCACTCTCACACTCACACCTAGGGTCAATTTAGAGTCACCAATCAGCCTAACAAGCATGTTTTTTGGTCTGTGGGAGGAAACTTTTGAGAATGTTTTATTACCTCGTTTGAACTCTGTCTCGTTGAAACTGTGCACACACACACTCTCGCGGGGCGACAGTCTGTAACGTACAAGCACCACTGATCGATATACTTTTCAGATTAGCAACTTATTTAGTTTAAGAATACTTTTCACTTCATCAAAATCTAATCAAAACTTCAGCGTTCTAAATGTAGGTGGTTGTATTTGTTTCTTATACGATGAAGGACTGCTTTTTGCATAACTGCCAGGTTGGCCTAGAGGTAATGAATTGGACTGTCACCCGAAGGACCGGGGTTCGCTTCCCGGTCACGGCATTTTTTTTTAAGCCTTTTGTTTCGGAGAGATTTCATGTGTACAGCACTTTGTTGCAGCTGTGGTTGTTTTAAATGGCTTTATAAATAAAGTATAATTGTTATTTTTACGTTTTAGTTCAATTTTTAGCGATCGCTCTCAACACGCAGCCGGGAGAAATAAAACGAGCAGCAGACCGCCGGCGAAGACACCATCTGCGTGCGGGAGCTGCTGGGAGCTACTGGCTTTTGAGGTCCGGGGGTCCGGTCAGAGGTTGCCTCATGCGGATAAATTAACTGGAGACACTCGGTGAACTTTGTGTGTGTGTGGACTGAAGCAGCGATCGCTCCCAAAAGCGCCGCATGCAACGAGCGGAGCTAGCACCGTCCGCTCGGAGGAGGAAAAGCTATCATTAGCCTCGGAGGTGGGCTAATGCTAAAAAAAGGAGCTGCAAATGGCGGCGCGCTGACGGCTTTCGGTAAGTTATCTTAAGCTAGCACTAACAGTAAGTCAAATGAGTAATAAAAAAAGAGCTAATTTTAAAACAACAACATATTAGAGATACTGGCTTTTACAGAGGGCGTAGTTAATGTAAACAGATCTTTGTAGGGCGTGGCTTTCAGACCTCATTATCATAAACCGGTCGTTTTGAACGGAAGTGAAATTTGGCAGAATTAGAAAGGGGATATTTTATTATCTAAGCATTATTTTGTGTATAAAATTGAATGAAAATGGTCTGGAAAGCCCACAGATACACCACAAAAAATTATATGACCTACATTTGGTCCCCTTAAGAAAATAGCTAAGGTAGTTCCTCTTTTTAAAAATGGTGATAAATGTGTGTTCAACAATTATAGACCTATATCCTTGTTACCACAGTTCTCAAAAATTCTAGAAAAACTATTTGTGAACAGACTAGATCAATTTATAGATAAACAAAATATTCTAAGCAACAGTCAGTATGGGTTTAGAGCAAAAAACTCTACATCAATGGCTCTCATGGAATTAATGGAACAAATAACTACTGCTGTCGATCAAAAACAATATTGTGTCAGTATTTTTGTTGATTTAAAAAAAGCATTCGATACTATTGATCACACCATTCTCCTTGAAAAATTGAACAAATATGGTATTAGAGGACCAGCATTACAGTGGGTATCTAGCTATTTGAAAGATAGGAAACAGTTTGTACAAATAAATGGTGTAAGATCTGACCTCTGCAATATCACATGTGGAGTTCCTCAAGGCTCTGTACTTGGACCAAAGTTATTTATTTTATATGTGAATGACTTGGTAAATGTGTCAGGACTCCTTAAATGTGTCCTTTTTGCAGACAATACCACATTTTTTTGTTTGGGTAAAGATATAGAACGGATGTTGGAGTTGATGAAGACAGAATTTGTTAAAATACAAACTTGGTTTAAACTTAATAAATTATCATTAAATCTAGATAAAACTACAAGAATGATATTCAGTAATAAAAAAAGAACTGTTGATGTTCCATTTAAAATTGAGGGTGTTGAGATTTGTAGAGTGAGTGAGGTGAAGTTTTTGGGTGTTATCATTGATGACAAACTGACATGGAAACATCACATAAATTCTGTAAGAATAAAAATAGCTAAATCTATTGCAGTTTTGTACCAAGTCAGAGACTTATTAAATGATAAAGCTCTGTATTTGTTGTATAACACAATCATTGTTCCACACTTTATTGTATTGATGTCTGGGGGAAAGCGTGTAAAACAATTACAAAGCCTGTTTTTGTTTTACAGAAAAGAGCTGTAAGAATTATCACTAGAAAACATTACTGTCATCCATCAAGCACATTATTTTATCAACTGAAATTATTGAAGTTCCATGATTTGGTAGATTATAATATTTTATCAGTTATGTATAGGGCTCAGAATAACACATTACCTTTAAATATCCAAATACATTTTGTTAAAAGACAAAGTTGTTATAATCTTAAGGGGACAGAAATATTTGTCAAACCAAAATACAGAACTAGTTTGAAGGGACGGTCTACCTCAATCCAGGGAATTGGATTGTGGAATGGTTTGGAGAATGATGTTAAAAATGCCAAGTCAATGTGTACATTTAAGAAAATGATCAAAACTGAATTGTTAAAAAAATGAAGTAGCTTAATGGGTATTGTATTAGAGTTAGAAAAATTAGAAAGAGTTATTCATTTTGTTCTGTCTTGAAGATTATTATTGTTTGAACTAATTGTTTGAAAAAAAGGGGCAGATATGATTTTTTTTCTTTCTGTTACCTTTCATTTTATATTTTGTATTCTTATCATTTATGGCATTGTTTTGTATTGTATTTTAAAATGAATAATGTACATTTAATTAATTAATTAATTAATTAAATATATCAATATCATATCAGTATCATATCAATATCAAATCAATATCAATATTATATCATAATAAATAACAATATCATATCAATATCATATCAACCCAACAACGTTCAGTCGGGTCATGACGGTTTCTTTTTTTTTTTTTGACGTTTTGTCCTTCATCCACATGACTTCATCAGTCCAAGGAGCCATTAACACACTCAGTCCCACAAGCAGCACTCTCCCATAATGGACAAAGCAGTTTGCTGGTGATAAGATGGTTTCTGGGGCCCGCCCATTCCCCCGTTGACTCCTCTGAGACAGCCATAGCTAAAGTGGTTCAAAACATCGAAGTTCATGTAAAAAAATCCAGGTAGAAAATCCAACAAAGTTCAGTCAGGTCATCTGGACGGTTTATTTTTTTGTTGAGACATTTCGTCCTTCATTCAAAGGACTTCATTAGTCCGAGGAGCCACTAACAATGGCTATAACTTGAATTTTTGCAGTTTTGTGCTGAAATTTGGTGTGATGGTAAATGACACATAGTATGGTCAAATCAAGCATTTAAAATGGCCGCCATGTGGCAGTCCCCATCAAAGTTTCTCCAGGAACTTGCTAGTTTCTGCTCTTGTCTGGGTTTCTCTGGATTAACATGACAGTGTTCTGGTTTCTGTTAGACTCCTAACGTGAATTTCTGAAAGGATTCTCCGTCCATCTCTCCACGCCGTGCTTCGTGCCACAGATTAGGTGATCTAAGTGGATTTTCCTGCTGGGATCAGAGACCAGCAGCTGTCTCAGCTGAGCCGAGCCCAAAGCCCAGAATCCTGGATTAAACGGAGTCCGGGTCAAAGGCTCAGAGCTTCTCCCAGGTTCCTGGAGGAGCTGACGGTTCATTCAGAGCTGAGGAGTGGTGCTGGTCTTTTAATGAAAGCAGGTCTGAGGAGGGTCGTAGGTCAGAGTGTCTGAGCACCAGCGCCTTTTTGAATTCCAAAATATGCGTGATCTCCATTTAGCCGAGCTTATTGCGAGCAGAAACACAGAAATCTATTTTTGTCACCTCTGACCCCCTCTCTGCCGTTTTTCTGCCACCACAGCTGCGCTCGGAGTTCAAGCCTCGACATACCGGGCTGCTTCGCCCAGCTCCGGCACCAGGCAGCTGCTGGCCCGGCCCTGCTCTCAGATCACCGGCCGGCACCGGGGTCCAGTGTCACTTCGGGGACCGGGGCGACAGCCGGCTGCAGCTGTGTGGGGGGGATGGAGAGGATCTTGACCCCAAAGATGCTTCTGAAGGTCGTCTGATGAGAGCTCATGTGTCTGTCGAGGGTCACGCTCGCTGATAAACTCATATCTAGAAGATATACTCACACTGATCTTCTGCAGCTTTGGAAACATTACAGGTTTTATACTGAAAACGTTCCCATCACATCAAACTATAATAACTAATGTTCACTTAAAGCTACTTTTGTGTTTAAATTTTAAAAGCCTGTTTATGAACTAAAAACAAAAACTGGGTCAAGACGCCAAGAACTATAAGTTGACCCCCTCACCCCTCACCCCTCACCCCACACTGAGGGATTTAAAGAGTTTGTAGTTCTTGAGATGAGTGTTCTTCTGTACTGGAACTGAACAGTGAATGCAAGTAAACCTAAATGTTTTTCATGCAAGATATTCAAGTCTGTAGGAGTTACACTGTGGAGAAGAACAGAGGGTTTATGTGTTTGTTTCTTGTCTGAGGCAGAGCAGAGTGATGGATCCTGGCGTGTGGAGGGAGCCATTTTATCTACCACCAGGTGCAGTGGTGGAGCCAGGGGGTGGTCAGTGGTGGCTATAGATTAATCTTTAACCACCCCAATCATTTGAGAAAACTATACTTTTAAGCTAGATAAACCTAGAAAGCACAGTTACTTCTAATAAAAAAAGTGATTGGTTTATATTTATATGGTAGTGGCCATCTTGGATTTAGATGTAGCAACCCAATTTTCAAAATAAACCTTTCTTACACGTAGGTGCAGCCACACACCAAAAGTCATGGAGGTATCTCCATTTCCCTCTCTTAGCTCCATGCAGGGGAATAAAATGCAAGAGTTTCCTTAAAAGAATGAGAAGGATAAGAAACAGATTTGTGACGGTGTCAAAGAGCTGATTTTTGTCCATTGTTTAAGAAGAAGTCAAAGTCAAGTCAAAGTCAAAGTCAACTTTATTGTCAGATCTGCAATATGTACTGTACAGGACATACACAGGACCGAAATTGCGTTTCTCTCAGTCCCTCGGTGCAACAGTAAACATCTAAACATTGAAACACTGAAACATATAATAATAGACATAAGCATAAAATAGTAAAACTAACACTGTCCTGAGTTTTTGCATAGTGGTATAAGAGTATGAAAATTTACACCAACTCTAAAACTAAAACATTAAACATTTAATGAACATAAAATTTACACCAACTCTAAAGCTAAAACATTAAACATTTAATGAACATAATACTGTCCTGAGTTTTTTGCATACTAGTATAAAAAAAGAGTATAAAAAGTATAACTAAAATAAACTAAAGGTTTCTAGCATTGACATTTGCAAAGTGGCAAAGCAGCGTATGAGTTAATGTACACAGTATATGTATGAGGTAGTAGTTGATGTCGTTATAGAGGCAAAAAGTGGCATATGCAGTAAGGCACATTGGGCATCCCTAAATAAGACCGTTCAGAGCACACTGTATATGTATCAGCAGTGGTGTAGATATTAGAGTAGTGTAAATGTAAACAGTAGTAATTACATGTAAGCAGTAGTAATAAAAGTAAACAGTATTAATAAATGTAAACAGAGAATGTAAACAGTATTATGATTATAGGCAGTGATGTAATACAAACATTAGTGCAAGTATGAGAAGTAGTGCAAACTGTATGAGCACATGACCGAGAGTTTAGTGAATAACCCGTTTGATGACACAGAGTCCAGTGTTAAAATCTTTGTGTTGTGTGGTAATGTGTGAGAAAGTTTTAGTGTTAAGGCAGTTCAAATGGGAGGGGGGGCAGAGCAGGCAGAGTGTTTAGCATCCTGACTGCCTGATGAACAGAGCTGTCTCTCAGTCTGCTGGTTCGAGCCTGGAGACTCCTCAGTCTCCTCCCTGATGGCAGCAGTCTGAAGCAGCTGTGTAGTGGGTGTGTGGGATCACCTGCCATGCAGTGGGCTTTCCGAGTGAGGCGTTTGCTGTGTAAGTCCTGCAGTGAGGGCAAGGAGGTGCCGACGATCTTCTCAGCTGCTCTCACAATGCGCTGGAGGCTCTTGCGGCAGGATGCAGTACATGCACCAAACCACACAGTGATGCAGCTGGTCAGGACACTTTCTATGGCACCTCTGTAGAAGGTGCACATGATGGAGGTTGAAGCTCCAGCCCTTTTCAGCTTGCGGAGAAAGTAGAGGCGCTGGTGAGCCTTCTTGGCCAGTGCTGCAGTGTTCCTGCTCCAGGACAGGTCCTTTGAGACGTGCACTCCCAGGAACTTGGTGCTGTCCACTCTCTCCACTGCGGTGCTGTTGATGGTCAGAGGGGCATGTTGGGCATCCCTCTTCCTGAAGTCCACAACAATCTCCTTTGTCTTCTCCACGTTGAGAGTGAGATTGTTGTGTCCGCACCACAAGAAGAACTCAAAGTGAGTGGAGTTTGTGAGAAAACACGCCAAGATCCACCAGCTGCTCTGAGTGAAGACTAGACGTTTTGTTCAGCTTACAGATGTGTTTATCATACCACACAATGATGGTTTTTTACTCTCTGATATTGTACATGTTTTTATCACAACACATACTGACGATTTTTAACTAAAAATGTATAAAAGCTGATACATTCATTCAATAGCAAACTTAAAGTTTCAGTATACTGTATAACTGTTATAAAATATATTTTATAATAAAATTTTATATTTTATTTATTTTATTTGAGGTCTTGGTCTCCACTTGGTCTCAGACCCTAAAAGTCTTGGTCTTGTCTCAGGACACTCTGGTCTTGGTCTTGACTACAACACTGCCTGCTACATGCCAAATATCAGTTCCAGATGGGGACAGTTTGCTGAGTTTAAGCCATTTTGTGAAGTCTAATGCTGGTTGGAGCTTAAGTTGTGTTGGCTTCAGCTTCATCAGGGGTGGGTGTACATTCATTGACTTCTTCCTGAAGTTTTGATTGAAATTCCTCCTCTAGTTCCTTTAATTCTTCAGCTAACAAGAACGAGCACTCTCACATGGCACAAGCTAAAATATTACTGCCCTTGGTGGCCCGGGATAAAAGTTTAAGTAGAAGAATCTACAGATCCCTGTACTTGAGGTTTGTTTTCATAAACCTTTAATGCTGAAGACATGTGACAGAGTTGGAGTTGTTGAAGCTCACCTCTCTGGTTTTGTCCACCTCGCTTTGTAAGACCTCCTTGGCCACCTCCAGCTCCTGAGTCTTCTCCCTGAGCGCCTCGTTGTCCCACTCCAGCTGGGAGTTCTTCTTCTGCACCGCCTGCAGCTCGTTGTACAGGCGGAGGAACACGCTCTTTGCAACCTGCAAGCAGAGCAAAAAACCTGAAGATCCAGTGGGATCCACTCATCGTCATTTTCATGCCTGTGGTGCTGAGGAGCAGCAGGAAGGACTTCACAGCTCAGCTAACAACGGTACGGACAGCTGGTGAATCTCTTCCTCTACGATCACTGCTTGATGTGCTAAAACCAGCAGAACTTTGTGGCGCTGCAGCAAACGATCACGTCCATGTGAGCAGCTGGTGTAGAAGTGCTTCACTCACAAACCAAAATGAGTTTTTATTTTTTGTTGGGGTTCACCAGAACTCCCTCCCTGACGTCAGACCTTAATGTCATGCTCCAGACTCCGGACCAGCTCTCCGTCCACCTGTCCAGTCTGAGCCACCCGGATGCTGCGGCGCTCGGCCTTGCGGAGTCGGTACTGCAGGATGCGGCAGGTCTTCTTGGCCTGCTCCAGCTGCAGGCGCAGCTCCTGCAGCTGGTACACCTCCTCCTCCTGGAACATGTCTCGCATTTCCAGCGTCTCACAGCGAAGCTCCTCCACCTCATCCTGTGGCAAAAACACGGAAGACACAAAAGCTAGATATTTTGTTGAGGAAATAATTTTTTTAGCAAGTTTACAAAGTTGAAAACATTTTTAAAAAAATTCCAATTAAAGGACAGAAACATTTCTGACTGAGGAACAAAAGACAGTACTGTATTTAGCCCTTTGTGTTCTTGCAGCTGAGATGAGAGGCAGTTTGAGTCCACCAATCCAAAGTAATGTTTCCTCGAGGTATGAGGTGAGAGGAGAGGAAGAGTTCAAGTATCTGGGCCTCTTGTTTATGAGGAATGGTAGAACAGATGGGTAGATGGACCAGTGGACCAACATTTTTATTTACTGATGTAATTACTTTGGTTTGTAGAGGTAAACAATTTGACCTGAACCACAAAAGAACAGACTTTGGTCCATCTACGTTCTAGAAGAGAAATGAGGGGTTTCTCTGGGTGGCTGGGCTCAGCCGTAGAGCTAGAGTGAAGAGAGTCATCATTCAGAGAGAGCTCAGAGAACTGCTGCTCCTCTGCATCAAAAGGAATCTGTTGATGTGGTTTGAGTGTTTAAGCGTAGAGCTAAGGCTAAGCCCCCAGTTCACCATTGACCTGTTCACGTTTCTAATCAATTTTCCTTGCTCAGTGACACACCCGCTGAGAAACAGACCCTGGTTACAGCTCCATAGTCTGAAGCATGGCACTAGGGTCTCCAGCGGGGCCAGAGCGGGCGACATAGAATCTTCTCTGAAACTGCTGACTAAGGCTAAGTACAGTAAGGTTGTTATTCATGTCGGCAGTAATGACACTCTGTTACGCCAATCGGAGGTCACTAAAATTAATGTTGCATCGGTGTGTGACTTTGCTAAAACCATGTCGGACTCCGTAGTTTTCTCTGGCCCCCTCCCCAACCTGACTCACAATGACATGTTTAGCCATATGTCGTTGTTTTAACCCCTGGGTATCCAGGTGGTGTTCTGACAACGATGTGATAACTGGAGTGCTTTTTGGGGAAACCTGGTCTGATGCAGAGAGATGGCCGCTCTTCTTTCTAAAAATGTGGCTGATTTTGTTTGTCCTCCAAATTATTGACAACCCAGGGTCCAGTCCAGGAAGCAGAGTTGTAGTCTTCCACACCTCTCTGCTGCTTCTCCTCTCAAAAAAGGCGTTCAATACAGGATCAACTGGACTTTATTTGTTGCAGAAAACGTTTCGACTTCTGTCCAGAAGTCTTTTTCAATTCTGAATGGAAGCTGTGAGAACGAGAAGTTTTATACAGGCTTACAAGTCACGCACCAACATATGAAATTGGAAACTGAGATAACACCACAAATTAACTAAAATGCCCATTCTATTTAAATTGACAAAACGACACATCCCAGCTTAAACAAAAGGGGGTTTGTAACACATACATGTAAATTGAAAGATCACACCTAACAGTAGGAGGTTCCCTTGAGGTCTCTGTTAGAAGACACAAAACTGTATGTAAATTGACAAACAACACCTCCCAAACAACAAAAGAGGCTGCTCAGAGAACTTTGTTAGTCTAATTTGCAGCCTCTTTTGTTGTTTGGGAGGTGTTGTTTGTCAATTTACATACAGTTTTGTGTCTTCTAAAGAGACCTCAAGGGAACCTCCTACTGTTAGGTGTGATCTTTCAATTTACATGTATGTGTTACAAACCCCCTTTTGTTTAAGCTGGGATGTGTCGTTTTGTCAATTTAAATAGAATGGGCATTTTAGTTAATTTGTGGTGTTATCTCAGTTTCCAATTTCATATGTTGGTGCGTGACTTGTAAGCCTGTATAAAACTTCTCGTTCTCACAGCTTCCATTCAGAATTGAAAAAGACTTCTGGACAGAAGTCGAAACGTTTTCTGCAACAAATAAAGTCCAGTTGATCCTGTATTGAACGCCTTTTTTGATTTCATCATGTCCTGGACGACTGAGAATCTTCACCTGCTTCTCCTCTGTTACCCACCCACACCCCCACTGAAACAGTGTCAACTCGCCCACGGTCAAATTTAATAAACCAAAAATCAGCTCTAAAAATATAAACCATAAAAATCTTGTTAAAATAAACACAGTTACTTTACCAGAGCAAAATCATTAAATCATTAAATGTGGATTACTGAACATCAGATCCCTTTCCTCTCCTTGTTAGTTTAAATGATAACCGAGCATCATATTGATTTACATTATTCTGTCTGACAGAAACCTGGCTACACCAGGAGGATTTTGTTAGTATAAATGAATCCACTCCTCTTAATTATTTAAATTTTCTTGTTCCTAAAACAACCGGCCAAGGTGGAGGAGTAGCTTCTATTTTTCAGTCAGGATTATTGATTAATGCCAAACCAGTTATAAGTTATGATTCTTTTGAATCACTGTCCGTCAGTCTTTCTCATCCAAAATGGAAATCAGAAAAGCAACTTTTATTAGTTGTTATTTATCATCCACCAGGCCTTTATTGACAGTTTTTGTCTAAATTCTCAGATTTTTATCTGACTTATTATTATTGAATACTGATAAAGTCATAATAATGGAAGATTTCAATATACATGTAGATGTTGAAAGTGATAGCTTAAGCATAGCCTTTTATAATTTAATAGAGTCAATTGGGTTTACCCACAACATCCACACATCTACGGTACTCATTCTCATCATCACACTCTTGACCCGGTTCTGATTTATGGCATGGAGATTAAGGACTTGTTAATACATCTTCAAAATCTTGTCCTGTCTGATCATTTTTTTAATAACCTAAAAAAGCTAAGTCTGGTCCTATGGACATTCAAAAAACAAAGCAAAGCAAAAAAATTGTAGAAACTTTTCGTATTTCGTCCGAAAGACTTCCTCAGTCTGTGATGCTGTATTCAGCTCAGTCTCGTTTGTTCCGGGGGACTGGATCTTTGGGATGAACCAGTCTTTGCCGTAATGTATTTTGGGGTTTAAAAGCCACTGGGACGTTGTGTTTAGAAAATAAACGTCTCAATGTCTCTGAAACTCCCGCAACATACGGAATGACCACTGGTCTGGGTCTGGGTTCCTTCTTTTCACCTGATGGCTGGCTGGAGTCCTGTTTGGGTTTCTTCTCTGCTTTCAGGAAGGCCCAGTTAGGATATCCACATTTCTCTAGAGCCTGTTTTGTGTGTGATTTCTCCTTCTGTCTGGCTCCTGAGTTAGTGGGGACGCTGTCTGCTCTGTGGTACAGAGTCCTGATGACTCCTAACTTGTGCTCCAGAGGGTGATGGGAGTCAAACTGTAAATACTGGTCTGTGTGGGTGGGTTTGTGGTACACCTCAGTTTGCAAATTTCCTCTATCAGAAACTGAGACCTCACAGTCCAAGAAAGCCAACCTGCCATTTTTTACATCTTCTCGTGTGAACTTGATATATTTATCCACAGAGTTGATGTGATCAGTGAAATGTTGGACTTCCTGAGATTTAATTTTAACCCAGGTGTCATCAACATACCTGAACCAATGACTTGGTGGTCTCCCTGAAAAGGATGTCAAGGCTCTCTTTTCTACCTCCTCCATGTACAGGTTGGCAACAATAGGAGAAACTGGAGACCCCATAGCACACCCATGTTTCTGCCTATAATATTGCTCCCCATATGTGAAGTAGGTTGACTGCAGGCACAGTTTCAAGAGTTGACACAGTTGTTCTGTGGAAAGCGTGGTCCTGCTGTTCAGAGTGGTGTCTGATTTTAACCTTAAACAGACCACCTCTACTGCCTCATCAACAGGAATGCACGTAAAGAGTGATGTGACATCAAAAGAGACCATTGTTTCATCAGTCTCCATGATGACATCCCTCACCTTATCCACAAAGTCCATGGTGTTCTGTATGTGGTGTTCTGAGCTGCCAGCTAAAGGGATGAGAAAATAAACCGTCCATCATTAAACAGAGGGGGAGGCCTCCAGGTTCAACTGTCCCCCTCTTACAATGCTGTTATTGCTAGTATCACTCAGCCCTCTGTGAATAGCAAACAACCATCAGGGTGCTAACGATCCATCGTTAGGCTGATGGTCCTCCTTGATCATGTGAGCAGCTGGTTTCAGCTGTCAGCAGCAAACTGGTTGATCCACTGTGAGAGGGTGCTATTTATAAGACTGAGCTGAATACAGCATCTCAGACTGAGGAAGTCTTTCAGACGAAAGACGAAACGTTTCTACAACTTTTTGCTTTGTTTTGTTTTTTGAATGTCCAGAGGACCAGACCTAGCTTTTTTAGATTTTTCTACCTGGATTATTGAGCATGCATCAGGGTATTTTTTAATAACCTTTGAGTTTACATTAAACCACTACACAGTCACTGAGAGTAAATGTCGTTATAGCAGGTGTTTATCAGAGCAACTGTAAGCAAATTTAAAGCTTCTCTTTCATCATTTCCTCTGTCTTGCAAAGTAATACATTACAGAACAGTGACTTAGATCATCTGGTTGATAATTTTACAACTTCTTTGCAAACTTCACTTGATAAAATTTCTCTGCTGAAAAAGAAAGTAATCAATCAGAGGAAACTGGCTCCTTGGTTCAATTATGAGTTACGTACTTTGACACAGGCATTTAGAAAACAGGAGAGAAAATGGCGCTCCAATAACATTGATTAATTTTATTTAACTTGGAGAGAGAGCCTGCTAACATATAAGAAAACTCTCTGTAAAGCTAGAACTGTATGACATTCATCTTTAATAGATGAGAATAAAAATAACCCCAGGTTTCTGTTCAGTACTATAGCTAGACTAAACTCTCTGTTGATTCATGTATCCCTACAACTACAGTAAGCAGTGATGACTTCATGAGATTCTTTATAAATAAAATTACTTAAATTAGAGAGAAAATTCAAACAATCCTTCCTACTATTGCCTCTGATTCCCTGTCGGATGATGCAGTTTTACAAATATTACAGTATTTTCTGGTGTATAGGTCGCACCTGTGTATAGGTCGCATTGTCCAATTATCACCAATAGATTGGAAAAATCCCTAGATAGGTCACAGGAAGCAGAGTGTGATGTGTTGATGTGATCAGTGAATCTCCTATAGGTCGCACCTACGTTTAGCTCTGCTGCAAATATCTGCCACAGGAGCGCTCAACAAGGCTTTTAAGAAGATTAACATCCATCCATCCATCCATCCATTTTCTTCCGCTTATCCGGGGTCGGGTCGCGGGGGTAGCAGCCTAAGTAGGGAGGCCCAGACTTCCCTCTCCCCAGCCACTTGGAGCAGCTCCTCTGGGGGAATCCCAAGGCGTTCCCAGGCCAGCCGAGAAACATAGTCCCTCCAGCGTATCCTGGGTCTTCCTCTGGGTCTCCTCCCGGTGGGACATGCCCGGAACACCTCACCAGGGAGGCGTCCAGGAGGCATCCTAACCAGATGCCCGAGCCACCTCAACTGGCTCCTCTCGATGTGGAGAAGCAGCGGCTCTACTCCGAGTCCCTCCCGGATGACTGAGCTTCTCACCCTATCTCTAAGGGAGAGTCCAGCCACCCTGCGGAGAAAACTCATTTCAGCCGCTTGTATCCGAGATCTTGTTCTTTCGGTCATAACCCAAAGCTCATGACCATAGATGAGGGTGGGAACGTAGATCGATCGGTAAATTGAGAGCTTTGCCTTTTGACTCAGCTCTCTCTTCACCACGACAGACCGGTACAGCGCCCGCTTCACTGCGGACGCTGCACCTATCCGCCTATCGATCTCACGCTCCAGTTTTCCCTCATTCGTGAACAAGATCCCGAGATACTTAAACTCCTCCACTTGGGTAAGGACCTCCTCCCCGACCCGGAGAGGGCACGCTACCCTTTTCCGGCTCAAGACCATGGCCTCGGATTTGGAGGAACTGATCCTCATCCCGGCCGCATCACATTCAGCTGCAAACCGCTCCAGCGAAAGCTGTAGATCACGAGCTGATGAAGCCAATAGGACCACATCATCTGCAAAAAACAGAGAAGCGATTCTAAGGCCACCAAAACGGATCCTCTCAACACCTTGGCTGCGCCTAGAAATTCTGTCCATAAAAGTTATAAACAGAATCGGTGACAAAGGGCAACCTTGGCGGAGTCCAACTCTCACCGGAAACGAGCCTGACTTACTGCCGGCAATGCGGACCAAGCTCTGACACCGGTCGTACAGGGACCTAACAGCCCATATCAATGGGCCTGGTACCCCATACTCCCGGAGTACCCGCCACAGAACCCCCCGAGGGACGCGGTCGAATGCCTTTTCCAAGTCTACAAAGCACATGTAAACTGGTTGGGCAAACTCCCACGCACCCTCCAGGACCCTGTTGAGGGTGTAGAGCTGGTCTAGTGTTCCACGACCAGGACGAAAACCACACTGCTCCTCCTGAATCCGAGGTTCGACTATCCGACGGACCCTCCTCTCCAGAACCCCTGAATAGACCTTACCAGGGAGGCTTAAGAGTGTGATCCCTCTATAGTTGGAACACACCCTACGGTCCCCCTTTTTGAATAGGGGAACCACCACCCCAGTCTGCCAATCCAAGGGAACTGCCCCCGATGTCCACGCGATATTGCAGAGTCGCGTAAGCCAACACAACCCCACAACATCCAGAGCCCTAAGGAACTCAGGACGAATCTCATCCACCCCCGGAGCCTTGCCACCGCGGAGCTTTTTAACCACCTCGGCGACCTCAGCACCAGAGATTGGAGAGCCCGACCCAAAGTCCCCAGGCTCCGCTTCCTCAGTGGAAGACGTGCCAGTAGGATTGAGGAGGTCTTCGAAGTATTCCGCCCACCGACTCACAACATCCCGAGTTGAGGTCAACAGCACGCCATCCCCACCATAAATGGTGTTGGTCGCGTACCGCTTTCCCCCCCTGAGACGCCGGATGGTGGACCAGAATCGCCTCGAAGCCGTACGGAAGTCATTCTCCATGGCCTCTCCGAACTCCTCCCACGCCCGAGTTTTTGCCTCAGCAACCACCCGAGCCGCATGCCGCTTGGACTGCCGGTACCTATCTGCTGCTTCCGGGGTCCCACAGGCCAAAAAGGCCCAATAGGACTCCTTCTTCAGCTTGACAGCATCCCTCACCGCCGGTGTCCACCACCGGGTTCGAGGGTTGCCACCACGACAGGCACCAACAACCTTGCGGCCACAACTCCGATAAGCTGCCTCGACAATAGAGGCGCGAAACATGGCCCACTCGGGCTCAATGTCCCCCGCCTCCCTCGGAACGTGTTCAAAGCTCTCCCGGAGGTGGGAGTTAAAGCTCCGTCTTACGGGAGACTCTGCCAGACGTTCCCAGCAGACCCTCACAATACGTTTGGGTCTGCCAGGTCTGACCGGCATCCTCCCCCACCATCGGAGCCAACTCACCACCAGGTAGTGGTCAGTTGACAGCTCCGCCCCTCTCTTCACCCGAGTGTCCAGGACATGCGGCCGCAGATCAGATGAGACGACAACAAAGTCGATCATTGAACTACGACCTAGGGTGTCCTGGTGCCAAGAGCACATATGGACACCCTTATGCCTGAACATGGTGTTCGTTATGGACAATCCATGACGAGCACAGAAGTCCAACAACAGAACACCACTCGGGTTCAGATCAGGGGGGCCGTTCCTCCCAACCACACCCCTCCAGGTCTCACTGTCATTGCCCACGTGAGCGTTGAAGTCCCCCAGCAGAACAAGGGAGTCCCCAGGAGGCGCACCCTCCAATACCCCCTCCAAGGACTCCAAAAAGGGTGGGTAATCTGCGCTGCCGTTCGGCGCATAGGCACAAACAACAGTCAGAGCCCGTCCCCCCACACGTAGGCGAAGGGAGGCTACCCTCTCGTTCACCGGGGTGAACCCCAACGTACAGGCACCGAGATGGGGGGCAACAAGTATGCCCACTCCTGCTCGGCGCCTCTCACCAGGGGCAACTCCAGAGTGGAAGAGTGTCCAACCCCTCTCAAGGAAACTGGTTCCAGAGCCAGAGCCATGCGTTGAGGTGAGTCCGACTATTTCTAGCCGGAACCTCTCAACCTCACACACTAGCTCAGGCTCCTTCCCCACCAGAGAGGTGACATTCCATGTCCCAATGGCCAGCTTCTGTAGCCGAGGATCAGACCGCCAGGGTCCCCGCCCTCGGCCACCACCCATTCCACAATGCACCCGACCCCTTTGGCCCCTCCCACAGGTGGTGAGCCTATGGGAAGGGGGACCCACGTCTCCTCTTCGGGCTGTGCCCGGCCGAGCTCCATGGGTGAAAGCCCGGCCACCAGGCGCTCGCCAACGTGCCCCTCCTCCGGGCCTGGCTCCAGAGTGGGGCCCCGGTGACCCGCGTCCGGGCGAGGGAACATTGTTTCCATTTATATTATTCATCATAAGGGGTCTTGTGGGCTGCGCTTTGTCTCGTCCCTCACCTAGGACCTGTCTGCCTTGGGTGACCCTACTAGGGGCATAAAGCCCCTGACAGCATAGCTCCTAGGATCATTGGGACACTCAAACCCCTCCACCACGGTAAGGTGGCGCCCAGGGAGGGAAGATTAACACTTAAAAACAATTATTTGTTTGATAAAAATTATAGCAAATATATGTCTGAGCTGAACTTTTCCTTAATAAATGAACGTAATTGTGAAATGAGCTGGATTAAAAAATTTGTTTCGCCGAAACCGAAAGTGATAACAAGCCATATATGTATGAGAAGTTCCAGTCTGGATTCAGAGCAGCTCAAAGTACTGAGACTGCACTGCTGAGAGTAACAAATGATGTCCTCATGGCTGCTGACACTGGTTCTCCCTCCATCCTTGTCCTCCTTGACCTCACTGCAGCTTTCGACACTGTGGACCATAGTATCCTCCTCCACCGTCTTCATGTGGAGGTCGGTCTCTGTGACACTGTCCTGGACTGGTTCAATTCTTTCCTCTCCAATAGGCTGGAATGTGTTAGCCTTGGCAATGCCACTTCCCAGACAGTCGGTGTCTCCTGTGGTGTCCCTCAGGGGTCAGTTCTGGGGCCCCTGCTGTTTTCCCTCTACATGCTGCCTTTAGGTCAAATTATTAATCAGTTCAACATTTCTTTTCACTGCTATGCCGACGACACACAGCTTTACATCAGGACTGGAACATCATCATCATCCCTATCTCCGTCTTCACTCACTGTTCTCTCTGCCTGCCTGGAGGAAATAAAGGCATGGATGAATCAGAACTTTCTTCAATTAAACTGCTCGAAGACTGAGGCCATATTGATTGGCACCCCTCACCAGATACAAACATCAACTTTAACAATGTAATAATATATGGGCGGTAAGGTATTTAAACACTTACAGCGTAAGCTTTACTTTAAAATATAGGACTTATTGGTCAGTTTACTGACTTACCTATATTTTAGATGCGCAGGTCTGAGCAGACTTTATCTGCACAAACTTACCACCAATTCGCGAGTTCATCCTTTTTCCGGTATTAAATTGCTTTAACTGTGACTAGGAAAAATGTAATTTCACGAGACTTCAACTTATGTTGGTCCACCAGAAAATAGACCTTTTATTGAAATAATCATAAAATTACATTAAACATTTGTATCGATATTAGCTCTGATTTAATAACTACCTAAATGATTGGGATTTCAAATTAAAATCAAACAGACAGTTAGGAACTTTACTGTTGGCACATTACTTAACAGATTAATAGCTTATGAAAAATAAGAAATAGGAGGAATGAAAGCTAAGTTAACGGAAGTTAATTATTTTGAAAAGACAGGGTGACACTTTCCCATACAGGTCTCAGCTGGGCTTCTCACACGTTCAGAACACATCAACGCCTCGTTACCTGTTGACGATACGTCTTGGAGATAAGAGTTGAAGTTTGTGGACACTAACGGACTGTGTTGTCCAGTTCACGTCCAGATGGCTTCCGCGTGTGTGAGCTGATTCAGACGAGCAAGAAGAACGCTTCTCCCGGCAGGAACAGAGCCAGCTCCTGGCAGAGCTTTCAAAATAAAACTTCAGAAAACAAATTCTTTCATAAAATGAGTGAAGCTGAAACGTGGGTCTAATTGACACAATGACCGGAACGTTCCCAGCTTTTTCCAGAGGAGAAACCAGTTGGTAGCAAGTTCTCTCCTTCGACACTAAAGTGAAAATGCAGGAAGTGGATCTTTATATGGGAGGCGGGGTCTCCCCCACCTCCTCAATAACTATTGGCTGGTTTAACAAAACAACGGATGGAGTTTTCATCCCATAGGCAGAAATGTCTCTTGACGGACAACAGGAAAACTGTTTA
>JBBPBX010032753.1:10206-33682 GCA_038048925.1 Garcialebias charrua
ATATATATATATATAGTTTATTTATATAAATAAACAAGTATATTTATAACAATATATATATATATATATATATAGTTATAAATATAGGTATCTATATAAATAAATAACTATTTTTATAACTACTGTATATATACAATTTATATATATATATACATTTTTTAAGGTTCATTTATAAACTTCATCAACTCGTTTAAAAGTTATTTTCTTTTAATTGAGGATTTTTGGGATTGAAATTGCCCCAAGGCCACACCCTGCCACAGATCTTTGGAGGACACCCCGCTTGGAGATGGTCTTCAACTGGTCTCCATGGGTCAGTCCTCAGTGCTGGTTGATCACCTTCGGTCTCACGCAGGTGGAACCCACTGAGATGAGTTTGTACTCAGTGGTAGCTGTGCCTGGCCCCAGATGCGGCTGTTGGTTGCAGCACTTCCTCTCTACCACGGTCGGCATTTCTCTGCATCTACGGCAGATGCACCATGAAGGTTGTCCAGGTAAAGGAGGGATGGTTGTCCAGGTAAAAGAGGGATGGTTGTCCAGGTAAAAGAGGGATGGTTGCTGGTGAAGCAGGTCTGAAATGGCTGAGGACATCAAAAAAATATAAACGTAAAAAACAAACTAACATTGTTACTGAGGCAACACATTACATTATTTTATTAAAAAACAATATTCAATTTTGATCAGGACAGAAAACAACATGTACTTGGATACCAGTTCAATAAATTCTCCCAATAAAAGTTAATGAGACTAACTCGAAAATATAGACAAAATCATATTTTTAACACGCACTAAAATACGTACGTTCAGTGCAAATGTATGTTATACACGAACACAGAATTTTAATTAAGTCATCTTTTTAAAAATTCTTAAATTTATAAAGTTGTACTTTTTCTGTGACGCGGTTAGAAAAATAAAATAATAAAAAAATAAGCTTCAAAGTTATTTATTGTCAATATTGTGCGTCTGTATTATTCTAATTTTATGACCACCAAAATTGCAGCACAGAAAAGCCATAACAATGAACAAATACATTATATAAAAACTGGAGCGTGAGATCGATAGGCGGATAGGTGCAGCATCCGCAGTGAAGCGGGCGCTGTACCGGTCTGTCGTGGTGAAGAGAGAGCTGAGTCGAAAGACAAAGCTCTCAATTTACAGATCGATCTACGTTCCCACCCTCATCTATGGTCATGAACTTTGGGTTGTGACTCGGAGTAGAGCCGCTGCTTCTCCACATCGAGAGGAGCCAGTTGAGGTGGCTCGGGCATCTGGTTAGGATGCCTCCTGGACGCCTCCCTGGTGAGGTGTTCCGGGCATGTCCCACCGGGAGGAGACCCAGAGGAAGACCCAGGACACGCTGGAGGGACTATGTTTCTCGGCTGGCCTGGGAACGCCTTGGGATTCCCCCAGAGGAGCTGCTCCAAGTGGCTGGGGAGAGGGAAGTCTGGGCCTCCCTACTTAGGCTGCTACCCCCGCGACCCGACCCCGGATAAGCGGACGAAAATGGATGGATGGATGGATTATATAAAAACAACTATTAAACTTTGGTTTTTGTTTCTGCCTACCGTAATATCTGGTGGAAATAAATTTCATAAACAATATTAGACATACAACCTTACCATCTACATTTTAAAATTGTGTAATAATATTATGATCACAGTTATATTAGTTGCAGTGCAAACCATAAAATAATCTTGACATAAATACAGTTTCCCCTTACTTACCTTGTTTCCAAAACCTGAATGGGAGTCTCCCCAAATTCACTTCTGAGACCTTCCCCAAAGTCATCATCTCTGCATAAAAACATATAATGTAGTTCAAACAATAATCAGATATTCTTTTCAACACATTTATCACACAATGACAAATTTATCTAACATATCAAAGCATGTAGGATGATTTAAAAAATAGCATCAAACAGCCATCTTCCATCCTGTTCTGCTGCTAGAAGTAAAATTGTGTAATAATATTATGATCACAGTTATATTAGTTGCAGTGCAAACCATAAAATAATCTTGACATAAATACAGTTTCCCCTTACTTACCTTGTTTCCAAAACCTGAATGGGAGTCTCCCCAAATTCACTTCTCAGACCTTCCCCAAAGTCATCATCTCTGCATAAAAACATATAATGTAGTTCAAACAATAATCAGATATTCTTTTCAACACATTTATCACACAATGACAAATTTATCTAACATATCAAAGCATGTAGGATGATTTAAAAAATAGCATCAAACAGCCATCTTCCATCCTGTTCTGCTGCTAGAAGTAAAATTTGAACTTTTTATGCTCTCCTTTCATCCTGCTTCACTGCAGGCTCATGTCCGCAGCAAACTCGTCCACCCCACCGCAAGTTTTACAGATTTTATTCCAAAAATTAATGATTTTTGAGGCCCTTTATACAGGTAAACGTCCAAAGAGGTTGAGATGTATGCATCAACAACATATATTGTGTAGTAGAACTAACAGACTTTTCGATTATGAACACCAAATGATCAGCTGTAGGCCGGAAAACGGTTTTAGCCTGTTGTAGACAATATCATGGCATTTGCGCTATCACATGTTACCTTTTTGTTATATTTCAGCTCGTTTGGCTGGTAACAAACCCATATAGATTCTGCTCTGCTGGCGGCAAAACAAGGAGGCAGATGAAAGCTTGCTGAACTTTATTCAACCACAACTCACGAACTGCACAGCTACAGGCTCTCAAGCTAACACACACACACACACACACACTCTCTTCTTCTACCCGCCCCTCTCGTAGCTCTCTACCACCCTCTCTAGGTAAAGGCTGGGCCTGTAACACATGATTCAAGCAAAGACACTTACTTTTCAAGCAGAAATGTTGCTAACTCTGCATCGCTTTGCAATCCTTTGAGCACCCAAAGCTCTCGCTACCCACCTCCGCCATTTTGAAACAGCTACTACTGAGACGGGAACGTGCGCGGATGCGCGCAGCAGCTGGGAGAGGCGGGGGGAGGGCGGGGGAAGCTCGTTCATGAAAATAACTCTGTTTTTATTGGCTGGTCAAAAACGGCCCGCTCTGGTTTTTATAAATGCTATTTTAACCACCGGGTGACGCCAGAGGAATATAGTATTTCTCAAAGATTACCTGTTTAACATCACTCTGTCAAAAAAAAGTGACTGAGAGAAGAAATATGTTTATAAAAAAAGCTACATACTGCAACTTTAAAGGGAACAGAGAATATTTGATATAAGTGAGCTGGGTTATAATTATTGGGTCAGAGTAATTAGATTTAGATGATAAATATTGAACATCTCCATTATTCCATCCTCTTTATCATATATAAACTGATCATTATCAATTATGTGAGTGGTATGGAAAACGACCCCGAGGCCTAATTCGAATTAGGGGCAAAAAACACATACCGACCGTCCTGTTGCCTCTACAGTAACGCCCTGATAACTCAGGATCACCTTTTTAGGATGGTTTGAGAGATTTAAAGTTTTGGAGAACTCTGTAGTGATGATTGTCAAATTTTATGACTTATTTCAATGTTTGAGAGAAATAAAGATTTGAGGAGAAGTCTGCAATGAGTATGGTCTTATTTCATGGCTTATGTCAAAGTTTTAAAAGGAATAATATATCTAGCAGGGATTAGTCTATTTACCCACAAAAACCAAGTTTTTCCAAAGAAATAGAACTTTTGAGAAGAAACATATATATATATATATATATTATATAAAGAACTAATCTATTTGTGTTAAACAAATAAAAGAAATAAGCTGTTTAATTTGTTTTAAAATAAAAAGAACCAATCTAATTTGCCTTAACCAAAAAAGAAAAAAAGAACCATCTAATTTCTTTTAACCAAATAAAGAACCAATCTAATTTCTTTTAACCAAATAAAGAACCAATCTAATTTCTTTTAACCAAATAAAGAACCAATACACTTTCAAAGATGTGGGAAATAATTCTCAAACACACAACAAAATAGCCCTTTATGGGCACAAAAATAAAGGAAGTTTTCAGTTGGTTTGAAACTTCTTTGATATTAACTAACGCCCAGGAAAGCGAAAACAAATGTCTTGAACTTAAAAAATGAAATAGATCAACCATTCTTCTTCATATTATCCATCTTCTTCTAGTGAGGGGGGGGGGGTTCAGTGTCTTTCCTGGGGAGTGTCCCGTTTTCAGAATAAGTTCTTTCTGTTCCTTGGGGATTTGTTTGTGGCAGAAGTTGTAGGGCACAAGTTCATTTCATCTGGGGGGGAGAAGAGTTTTTGTGTGTGGAATAAGTCCAGTTTTTCTGCGGGAAAGCTTTTGCTTACGAGATCAGTCCAGTTCTGCTTGGGGGAAAGCTTTTGTCTGTGGAATAAGTTCATTTCATTCTTGGGGGAGAGATTTTGTGCGAGTCTTTTTCTTCTGGGGGAGGGCTTTTGTGCGCCCTGCGGGCGGCGGGCGTCAGGCAGTTTGATGGGTATCATTCACTTTTTCAGACAGTGGTTTCATGTAGTCTTGTCCAGCTGCCTGTTCCTGGGTGTTTAGTCCATTCAGGCATGGGTGACGGATTGCGGGCACAGTAGTAGGTCGCAAACTTGAATTGTGTGTGTCATAGGGTAGTCAGGTCACTTGTCCTGACAAAGTGGGGAGCTTTGCTCTGACCAGATCGATCTCAAAATCTGGCTCAGAGATTGTTCCAAACTTATTTTTCAGGGGAGCACGGTCTCAGTTGTAGCATCTGCTGCTCTTTCTCTCGAGAAGATGACTCATTCTTTCCACCACCTGTTGGGGTCCCGTTCACCCTCGTTTCGTTTCCAGCCGTCTCTAGCAGGACAGTCTGAGGCGGGATTCACTTCTGGCATCACTGGCAACTCCTCCTGAAGGAGTTCCGGAAACCCGTAGTCTTTCGAGAGAAGAACTGGACACCAAAAAACTTGCAAATTGTTAAATAAAACTTCAAGGCCCCCCCCCCCTGGATCTCATGAGCCAATTGGTTTGGGGAAGGCCTAACTGTGGGTAATTCCTTAGTGAGTTAAATCTGTTAACTTAAACTAAATTCTGTAATTTGGCTATAATAATAATTGTTTCTTTAAACTTAAAATAAAATTCCATTCTTACTATCTAAAACATTTGTATTTAATGGCAAAAAACAACAACAACAAATGATTTCATTCTTCAGTGAAAATGAGTAATCACTCACTTTGATTTGAGGTTAGTTTTTAATTAGTAAGTTATTCTTAATTAGCATGATCATTGTAAGTGAGTAGCAGGAGACGTTTTATACTTACTTAAAATACTTTACCTTTTTCATAGTCTGTAGAAAAGTCTAAACATACGTGCAACAAAATAGAAAAGTACAAATAACATACATACATACATACATAAATATAGACATACATACAGACGTATAGACAGACATACAGACATATAGACAGACATACAGCGCTGTAGTAATAAAGAATTTACAATACAAACAGAGACAGCGGGCGCAATTCGTGGCAGTGGCAGCTGCCACCGGAAGTGCCGCGAAGGCTGCCACGAAGGCTGCCACGAAGGCTGCCACGAAGGCTGCCACGAAGGCTGCCACAGGGTGCGTAACTGCCTTCTACAGACCACAAGGTGCCACTAGCTGCCACGGACTTTGTCAGATCATCTTCCACAGCAGTTTTGTGCAAAACTATTGCTGTTTTGTGTAAAAAAATAAATTAATAAATTAATTAAATAAATAAATAAATGCTTCATCTTTGTTGTATGTTTTTCAAAAATGACCTTCTGTGGCTGCCACGGACTTTGTCAGATCATCTTCCACAGCCATTTTGTGCAAAACTATTGCCGTTTTGTGTAAAAAAAAATAATAATAATAATTAATTAAATAAATAAATAAATAAATGCTTCATCTTTATTGTATGTCCTTCAATAATGACCTTCTGACGATGATGATTATATTATTTAATAAACACAGAACAACCTGTAATAGTGCATTTAGGAAACATGTCTAAAATAGTGCTTTGTGTGTAGGATGACTAAAAAAATACATATTTCTTTTTTTAAATTACAGTTAAAATTACTTATTAAACACATTGGTGTGCCACAGACTGCCACCAGATGCCACAGGTGCCACCACTACTGTCACCTGCCACGTCACCTGCCACCACTACTGTCACCTGCCACTACTGTCACCTGCCACGTCACGTGCCACCACTACTGTCACCTGCCACGTCACGTGCCACCACTACTGTCACCTGCCACATTCCCTGCCACCACTACTGGCACCTGCCACGTCACGTGCCACCACTACTCTCACCTGCCACTGATCATAGGTGTCATTCCCATGCCACAAGATGGCCAGAGTGTTGCAGAGCTGCCACGGGTGCTGCCAGACTTTGTCAGATCATCTTCCACAGCAGTTTTGTGCAAAACTATTGCCGTTATGTGTAAAAATAAAAATTAATTAATTAATTAATTAATTAAATAAATACCTGTAATAAATACCTAAACCTGTGCCTGACTGTCCTTTTACTGCATGGTCCATCACACTGTGCACATCCCTCCTCACTCTATTTCAGATAGAAATAGGCTCCAGCAATAAAAACAAACAGTGAATTTGGTTGCAATGTCTTTATTTACAGAGAAAACAAAAAACAATATTAATCAAAGCCAAATTATAATCAAATTAACCAAACCAAATTAATCAAAGTTACAGTACAGAGAAGTAGGACAATGTCTTCTGTTAGGTTTTAACTTTTATAAATGTGTGTAAAAAGAAGAAACACACAGAATGTGTTCCAACATTACTTTATCTTGTTTTGATTTATAATGGATCAAATCAAATTTGCTGATTAATGTCAACTTATTGTGTGAATATTCATCTTAGCACTTAAGGGTACATTTCCCCCTATTAAGAATAACCCATGATTTAATACCTTATCATTTTAATTATAAGAGGGTGTTAGAAAAAATTATAATACATATGTTACTTGTATTACAGAAGTATTTCATAAGCTATGCAACTCACTGAACACACAAAAACTCCACAATTCACTGAGTCTTTCTGCATCCATTGTGGAGGAAATGTCACTGTCCAACCTTCAAGGCCACCAGAGGATCTGAACACATTTCTGTGAAACACAAAGGTAGCGTTTTATTGTATAAAAACAATTTATTCATTCACATAAATATTTAGAGTGTCTGTCATGATTCACCTCAGTAGAGCCATGTCATTATCACTTATGTTCTTGTAAAGTGATAGGGAGTCATATATTCGCATGTCCTTGCAAACAAAGTCAAACACCTACAAAGAAAGAATTGAATTGAATTGAATTGAATTGAATGATACTTAATTGAATTGAATTGAATGATACTTCATTGATCCCCAAGGGTAAAATACAGGCATCCTGTCATACATAAATAAAACAAATTCAGACTATTTTAGCAAAATTATTTTAATTGATAGTTCATAGGGTTGGGCATAATCGTATCGTGTGCAATTAATCGTCAGAAAAACATTAATCAATTATTTTTTGGCACTTGATGATTAATACGATTAATGCCACCATGCAGACAGACTGGATATTTCCCCAATTAGTCCGCTCGGAAATTATTTTTTATAAACCTTCAAAAGTAATGAATGGTTGGACATCTACAATTAATTACCTTCTGCAGCAAACCCAATGATCCAAGTTCGCCTTTGCCAAGCTATCTGGAGGAGGTGCAGACGCAGCTGTATCCCAAGGCTATGAGCCACAAGTACTGTTTTAAAAATAAAATAAAACTTATCAGACGCTTTGCTTCTCTTGACTCATTCTGACATTTTTTTTACTGACTGAAGTTCTATCTCTTTTTTGCCTTTAGACAGACAACCTTTTGTGTACAGTATTTATTAATATATGTGAGCAAATTAATATCAAACTGGAAAACCTTTTAGATCCAGTTACATCTAACTTCCAAAATAGCAACTTCTCAAACACAAAAACAAGGTACCGTACTCACATTCACTCTCAGAGCAGTTAAACACAGAAAACAGGCTGCAGGCAGGTTCAGCACGGGTGGGGTGGGGGGGGGAAGGCCCACAGAAAACAGATAACCAGGAGCCAAGCTACACTCGCACACACTGAGGAAAATGGGAGGAAGAAAAAGCCAGAGGTGCAGGCTCCAGAAACACAAACATACACGTAAAAAAGGACTAAACAAATACAGAATGACGCGTCAAATATAAAAATAAACGTTCTTGTCTTAATTTCTCTTCTCGCCTTGCCGGACACACTATGAACATCCAATGTAAGGTCTGGCGGTCAGCCTCACATGTCGACATGGTCTCGGTGTATTTTTGACCGCCCTCGCTTATAAATCAAGAAATCTTGGTTCTGCCAACTAGCGTTAGCGCAAAATTTGCCTAGTCATCTAAAAGCAGACACCTCATCCCAAATTTCAAGTCTCTACATCTTGAAAATACTTTTTGTGTTCAACAATTATTAAAGTGACTCACCCTTACTGATGCTTCAGCAGCTGCCGGTCAGCTGTAATAAAAATGACTGCTGTCCGGATAACTGGGATTTTAGTTCCTTCACCTTTTTCTTTCTCAGCTCACTTTTCAGAAGGAAGTCAGTGCCATAGTTTTTATGAATAGTCCAAAAATGTTGCTTCGGTACACTTGCTTATGAGGCAAATGCACTTCGAAAATGACATTGTGCTTTATGGAAATGGTAGATTTATTTGCTTCTTACTTGGTCCAGCTCTCCCACTCATTTTACACACGTTCTTGAGTTTAGATTAGAAGAAATAAACTGGTGGCTATTACTAGAAACATTACTAAACAGGTCTCACTTGTCTGAGTCTTTGAGGCTCAATGTGATTTATCTGTATGTATAAAGGTTGAATGAATGAAAAAACTAGGCAACTTGTTTGTTTTTAGCTTGTTTGTTTGCGTGTGCATGGTGATCTACGTGTCAGAAAAGGTCCGGTCTAAGATTGGCTAACCTATACCATATCATTTTATTTATAGAGCACTTAAAACAGCGACAAGGCCAACCAAAGTGCTGTACAAACAAACAAACAACAGGCAACACACACAATGAAGTACAAAAAATAGACAAAAACATTGCAGATAATAAATATAACGACCAAACACAGATCAGCTGGTGTTGAAAGCAACAGAATAGTAATGGGTCTTTAAACGGGATTTGAAAACCGAGAGGGAGGGGGCCTGTCTGACGAGCAGAGGTAACTCGTTCCAGAGTCTTGGGCCTGCTACAGAGAAGGCCCTGTCACCTCTGCGTTTAAGACGAGTTCCTGGAACTGTTAAAAGTAACTGGTCCGCTGACCTCAGAGCACGTGGTGGGACATACAGCTGTAGCAAATCAGAGAGATAGGCGGGGGCGAGACTGTTCAGCGATTTGTAGACATACAGGAGAATTTTGAACTGGATTCGAAGATGAACCAGTAGCCAGTGCAGGGAGGCCAAGACTGGTGTAATGTGCTCTCTTTTGCCTGTACTGGTTAAAAATCGGGCTGCTGCATTTTGGACCAGTTGTAGTCGTGCAATGGTGGTCTGACTGATACCAAACAGGAGTGAATTGCAGTAATCAAGCCTAGATGTAATAAATGTGTGTTTTACTATCTCCAGGTTATTTTTGGACAATATGGGCTTCAGCTTAGACATCCGCCTCAGCTAGAAAAAACAGGATTTAACAATCCTGTTTACATGACTGTTGAGTTTCATGGACGGATCCATTATCACTCGCAGATTAGTGAGGTATTTCTGAGTGCTGGAGTTCTGATTTTTACTTTTCTATTATAAGTGCTGTTTCCTGTGACCTCTCATTAAATCATCTATCCCATGCTGTAGTTGTTTCATAGTTCATGAAGAATGCAGATGAACCTGTAGCCAGTGCAGGGAGACCAAGACTGGTGTTATGTGCTCTCTTTTGCCTGTACTGGTTAAAAATCGGGCTGCTGCGTTCTGGACCAGTTGTAATTGTGCAATGCTGGTCTGACTGTTACCAAACAGGAGTGAATTGCAGTATTCAAGCTTAGATGTAATAAATGCGTGAATTACTGTCTCCAGGTTATTTTTGGATAATATGGGCTTCAGCTTAGACAGTCGCCTCAGCTGGAAAAAAACAGGATTTAACAATCATATTTACATGACTGTTGAGTTTCATGGAATGGTCCATTATCACTCCCAGATTTGTGACTTTTTGTTTTTCTGACAGGGCTAGAGCAGAAAGGTCAATGCAGTGGTTCGAGATTGTGTCATTGGGAGGGAACAACATGGCTTCAGACTTCTTTTCATTGAAACTTAAGAAATTTAAAGCCATCCAGTCCCTGATGTCAGCCAGGCAGTCGAGCAGAGGTTGAATAGAGCATGTACCATTGTGTCTTAGGGGGAAGTAAATTTGACAGTCATCGGCGTAGAAGTGGAAAGGTATGTTGTGTTTCCGGAAAATAGCACCAAGTGGCAGCAGGTATAAGGAGAATAGGAGAGGACCCAGGATGGACCCCTGCGGAACCCTCCATTTAAGGTGCTATGTGTAACTTTCTGTAGAGCACAGAACTTAGAAATATTTTCAACAGGCAAAGCATTCTGATCCCTCCCCCTCAGAGCCATATATGGCTCTGCTCCCCTTGCTCTGCTGAAATTCAAATTCAAGCTCTGTTTTTATTGGCTGGTTACAAACTCTGTTTTTATTGGCTGGTTAACGGCGGGTCACTCTGTGTTTTTAGTGTTTTTATAAATGCTGATAGAGAAGCAAGGGGACTATAGTTTTTTCAGAGATTACTTTGTCTAACACCAGTCTGTCAGTAGATAGTGACAGAGTGAAGAAATATGTTAAAATATATTGTTAGAAAAGTTACAGACTGCACTACAAAGTTACATAGTGCAGCTTTAAGTGCTGCCACTGCAGAATTAAAATTGTTGATGGAAACACAAAAGGATCTGTCAGTGAGGTAGGATCTGAACCAATTGAAGGCTGACCCTGTGATGCCTACCCACTGCTCCAACCTAGCAATGAGGATCTCATGGTCAGTGGTGTCGAAAGCAGATGTAAGGTCCAATAGGACAAGCAGCACAGAGTCACCATTGTCTGTAGATAAGAAGATGACATTAAAAACCTTCAGTAGGGCAGTTTCAGTGATGTGGAGAGGTTTAAAGCCAGATTGGAATAACTTAAGGATTGCGTGATCCTCCAGGAAGCACTTCAACTGAGACTCGACTATTTTCTCTAGAAGTTTAGAAACAAATGGGAGTCTGGAGACAGGCCGGAAGTTAGATACTACTGAAGGGTCAAGGTTTGGTTTTTTCATGAGAGGTTGAACAGCAGCATGTTTTAATGTTTTTGGTACCACACCAGTGGATAAACTGCTTTTTACAATAGCAAGAATGGAAGGACCTAGAGTAGGAAAAACCTCCTTTAGCAGTTGACGGGCGACCACATCATAGGGGGAACTAGGGGTGGGCGATGTATCGAATATACTCTATGTATCCAGAGTTTTTCAATGTACGATGGTTAAAATGGCTATATCGTTTATATCGAGAACCCTCCTGCTGTCGGTTTCCTCCCACTCGCCCTCATCCTTCTCCTTCACTGAACACAGACCCAGCCCCTCCTTCCTGCCTGCAGGAGGGCGGAGCCGCGGAGACTTTCAGCACAAGTAAACACGGCAGATATGAGAGCCGCTAGCTGCTGAGGGGGAAAAACAATGTTCTTTCTGAGCTAGTTTGGATTGAAATTATAAATTGTAGCTACAAACCGGGCTAATCAAAGCTAACCGAGCTGGGTCACCGTAACCGGGTGCCGTAGCTGCGAGCTTCGTTAACAAATAAACGGGAAAATACGCTGGTTTGTTACGAAGAAAAGCGGGCTGGCATGCTGGAGGTGCTTTGTTGCAGCGAAATAATACAACAAAGCACGCTACAGTGGTAGTGCGGTGGTACACGTGGGCCGAGCGCCGTGAACGCCGCCTGGAGTTTGTGGGCCGAGCGCCGTGAACGCCGCCTGGAGTTTTGAGCTGGGCCGAGCGCCGCGAGTGGGCCGAGAGCCGTGAACGCCACCTGGAGCTTCGAGCTGGGCCGAGCGCCGCGAGTGGGCCGAGAGCCGTGAACGCCGCCTGGAGTTTCGAGCTGGGCCGAGCGCCGCGAGTGGGCCGAGAGCCGTGAACGCCGCCTGGAGCTTCGAGCTGGGCCGAGCGCCGTGAGCAAGCTGGAGGACCGCCGCCTGGAGCTTCAAGCTGGGCCGAGCGCCGTGAGAGAGCCGGGGGACCGCAGCCTGGGGCTTCGAGCTGGGCCGAGCGCCGTGGGCGAGCCAGGGGACCGCCGCCTGGGGTTGGGCTGGTGTCGGAGCTACGCCTGGAGCTACTGGAGCTACGTGCTGTGCTAACTGGGCTACATTGGATCTAGCGAGCAAAACCTCTTCGGATAATAGAGCTGATTTTATCTCTCATTTTGATCCCTCCACCTTAGTTTGTAATTCTTTGGATGTGGACTTAGCAGTTTCTGGCTTTAACATTTACTGCAACGACATTTTGAATTTAGTTGCACCATTAAAGCAGAACACTGTTCATCGTACAAGCTCTCCTTGGATTAACAAGGAAATCATGACATTTAGGAGAGAATGCAGGAAAACTGAACGTTTATGGAAACGTACTGATCTGTTGGTTCACAGGCTTCACCTTAAAGACTTAATTAGTTCGTTAAATGAGATGATCAAAAATGCAAGGTTAAATTATTTTGCTGATCTCATCAAATCAAAAGGAAGAAATTCAAAAATCTTATTTGACACTATTAAGAACATTGTTTCTCCATTGTGCTCATTTCAAAGTGCTTTTACACATGCTGATTGTAATCAGTTTTTAAAAATTTTTACGGACAAAGTTGCAAATATTAGAGCTAGTATCTCTCCGTCACTTGCTAACCACCTGGACCCACAACCTTTGACTTCAAATACATGGTCCTCTTTTAGTACAGTAACCATTAATGATATCAATGATCTTTTGAAACAAATGAAATTGTCTTCGAGTCCACTGGATATAGTACCAACATCTCTTTTTAAAGATATTTTTAATTGTATTGGTCCAAGTGTAGTCAGCTTGATAAATTTATCCCTATGTTCTGGAGCTGTACCTAAATGCTTTAAGACTGCCGCAGTTTGTCCTCTGCTAAAAAAGCCTAACCTGGATTCCTCTCTGCCTGAAAACTACAGACCTATCTCTAAACTTCCATTCATGTCAAAGATCCTTGAGAAGGTTGTAGCACAACAATTGAACTTTTTTATGGAGGAAAATGAACTTATGGACAATTTCCAATCAGGTTTTCGTAGACTGCATTCCACAGAAACAGCATTATTAAAAGTGTCCAGTGATGTGTTGATGGCAGCTGATTCTGGACATTACACTGTGTTTGTTGCCCTGGATCTGTCTTCAGCTTTTGATACTGTGGATCACACTGTTCTTATCAACAGATTGAGAGCTCTGTTTGGTATTTCTGGCACTGTTTTAAACTGGTTTAAGTCTTATTTGTCTGATAGGTCTTTTACTGTTTTTATGAACAATGTTCACTCTAATGTTTCTGAGCTGTCCTATGGGGTGCCCCAGGGTTCAGTTTTGGGCCCACTCTTATTTTTACTGTACATTCGCCCATTGAGTTTTATTTTCGATCGCTACAGTAACGTCTCATACCATGTCTATGCAGACGATATTCAAATCTACTGTTCCTTTCGATTGTCTGAATTTTACAAATTGACCGAACTCAGTAACTGCCTATCTGACATTAAAATTTGGCTTAATGACAACCACTTGCAGTTAAATGCTGCTAAGACTGAAACGCTTATCGTTGCTCCAGATGATAAAATCTTGGAAATAAGGAAGCATCTTGGGTTCTTAAATCCTTCGAACAAAAACAACCTTAGATATCTGGGTGTTCTCTTTGACAGCTCTCTGTCAATGGACAGTCATTGTAAACTGTTAGTTCGCAACTGTTTTTATCATTTAAGGAACATTTCAAAGTTGCGAGCTATTTTATCTAGGACAGAATTAGAAATGGTTGTCCATGCTTTTATTTCTTCTCGGTTGGATTATTGTAACGGCCTTTTAGTAGGGATAAGTAAATCCACCATGGCTTCTCTTCAGTCTGTGCAGAACGCTGCAGCCAGACTTTTGACTGGAACCCGCAGAACGGATCATATTACTCCTGTTCTGTACTCTCTCCACTGGCTTCCGATATATTTTAGGGTTCATTTTAAAATTTTGGTTTTAACTTTTAAAGCACTCCATGGTGAGACTCCCAAATATGTTTTCAATCTTTTGAAGCCACTCTGTCAGTCTAGAACTCTGAGGTCTTCTAATCAGCTACTGCTGTCGGTCCCTAGAACCCATTTTAAAACCCGTGGTGATAGAGCATTTCAGGTGGTGGCACCGAGGCTCTGGAATGCTCTCCCTCTAACAATGCGCGGCTCCGAGTCGACTGATGCATTTAAGAGAAGTCTTAAGACTTATCTTTTTAAACAGGCTTCATGGTTAATTGTACTTATTGGTTTTAGAGTTTATCATGTGTAACCTTTTTGTATAGTGTAATGGACCTACCCAGGGTCAAACTAAGGTTTTTGAACTGTCCAGTGATGACCTTTACTGACCTCTCAGTAAAGCAAGACATTTACTACAAAATCATTCATTTAGCTGTAATCTGATAAATATAGTCACCAAAAGAGACTATTTCTATCTTTGATTTTAGGCTGATGTGATCAAAAGAATAACTTTTGTCATTTTCATGATGTGTGCTTTTAAGCTGTGTTATTCTGTAAGAGTTTAAACTGTGTTCACTGCTGTGTCAAAGGTGCAGTCTCGGGTCACAGAGACCGGACGGTTTTGTTTAGAAACTCAGAGGACAGTAATCCGTTGTTTTTCATGAAAGGGCTCCAGCTTGCTGTGCCTTTCCCTAAACAAATCTCTCTCTGCTCTGGCTGTAACCTTGGGTCTGATAAGGCAAGTTCACTCCTCTCTTTGTTCCTGCTTTTTAAGTTCTAACTGTGCGAGAACGCTTCAGAGTTTCTGGGAGCTTCGAAAGATGATGTGAACTCTCCCAAAGGGCTGAATGACCACCAGTCACGCGCTAAGGACTCGTCATCCAGCTGGGACTGATAACATGTTGTTATGGGTCCATTTCGAACGAGCGTAAGCTCAAAAACTTTGTTTATTCCTTCCTGGAATAAGTTTATCTTGAAGTCAGAGGCCTGAAGCTGACATATTCTCTGATGACCAAGCGAAAACCAGGAGACGTTGAAACGTAAACCAGAACCCTGCTCGAAGGTATTGTACTGGTTCCCACAAGGACCCGTGCATCTGAAAAGCTACAAGGTCTTCCCTCTTACCGGGCGGTCGTCAAAAGGTAAAGAGCTGTTTACAAAACGTACCTGGATTTTAGCAGAAGTCGGATGAGAAGTGTCACTCTGGTATCATGCTCACGATAATTTCTTCTTAAATCTTTCCTCCTATTCTTTCCCCTCCCAATCTAAGCTGGAAACTATAATTAAGCTGAAGAGCCCACAGACTAAATATGTTAACATCCAATATTGAAGTCTGTTGTGTTAAATTTAAGTGTGCTGACGTATTAATTTGAAAGAAAGTGAAATCATGTCAATCAAGTGTAATGGTGTTAATTTAGTTGATTTATTTTAAATAAATGGTAGTGTCGCCTGGCATACCAAACTAAGTCAATGTCCATTGTCACTTAATGGCTCTGTTTATTTATCCATCATAAAGATCACAGAAATATTGGGTAAACTGAAAAAGAACAGAATCCGTGAATTTACTATTCAATCTGAATAAGTAAATTAATTAAGGTAAAGAGGTCAGTATTAATATTGACCTCCTCATAACCCCTTACATCTGGTGGCCTCGTACGTGGTTCTGAAAGTTTATTGATATCTGTGGTTTCTCATGAACTGTAACGTCATGTTTGCATAAGAGGATCCAAGTTTTAAACTCTGAGGATAATGATTTTGGCTGGAAGTGTTCAAAGCAGGCAGATTCTGCATGTTTTTATCATTTGAAGCTGAGAGATTGTTATTGTTCAACTCCTTAACACGCTGTGGGAGCTTTTAGGTGAAGTTCTGTCAGCCCGTGGTCTGTGGGGGGGTTCTGGTTCCGTTCGGCCCAGTTCACGCACAGACTCCGGCACAAAGCTTTGTTTGACCGCCGAGTCAAAAGCCTGAAAGCTAATTTAACATCTACAAGATTGCTGTTGTGGTATTTTACATTTTAGAGCAGGTCAAAGAAGCATATTACTGTTAGAACGTAGTCGGATAGTGGTTCTGTTCAGACCCGAGTTTCTGATCCACGAAAAAGTGGACCAGAACCGACCTTGACGCGCTCCGAGAGAGTCCGTGTTTGTTCAACAGCTGCAGTGCTGTGTTACTGAGCGTAACTAAGTTGGCCTGTCTAGGTGTGTTCGCCGCATGTTTCAGAATTTTGGAAAGTTAATTTGTAGCGTTTGAGTTGTTTTAAGAGTCCATAAGGTTGTGATCTGCTGTGCTAAGGTAACGTTACAGAGCTACGTGTCCAAGTACACGTTTGTTTATGAGCTGTGATTGGATGAAACGAGAGCTGGGAGCTGTCAATCACTCGTAGCGAGCGCTGATTCGCTGTAGTGGGAACGCACGCCGTTGCGACCAACCCACTTTGTCGTCATTTCCGGTACTTCATTGGTCGAAGGTAAGAAAACTACATTCACCATGAATGCATGAGTGATGCACTGCAAACGCTGTGATTGATTTGTTGACGCCACGTATCTTGTAGCGAGCTCCGCCTCGCTCAGCAGAGCTGGTGACGCGCTGCGTCGACCCGCCTATTTGTGTCGTCATTTCCAGGTGCAGGTTCACACACACACGGTGAAAAGTGGTTTCGCTAGAAGCTTAAAAAACTCATCTAAAGCCATCTAAACTGTCTAACAACATAGATTTGTCTCTGACAAGAACGTGGTTCGAGCGTTTATCACTGACACACTAGAAACTAATTCTGAAAAGGTTGTTTTTAGTTTAAATACTGAATGAAATAAATCAGTCTCCTCGTGATAAGTTTTAAGACTTGAAGCTGCCCCCTGTTGGTTAAAAGACGTTGACAGAGGAGTTTTCTCAAAGACATCATAAAAAAGTCAGCATTTTTATGGTGAGTTACCAGCTTTTAATTTTGTTCTGTACACAAACAATAGCTCCTGTTTATTTTAAATAAAATATTTAGGATAACAGAGGTACGGACAAACATTTTTGCTTATTTTAAATACAAAAGAATTTAAAATAACAAACAAAAGTACAGTTTTCACTCCAGATAACTGAAAAGTTTTTCCTTTCTCTTCCTTTCTCTGACACATCATCTTCCACAGTTGTCCTGTGCACATTTAAAGCTTCAGTATGTAGCTTTTTTTATGAACATATTTCTTCACTCTGTCACTACCTCCTGACAGACTGATGTTAGCCAGGTAATCTCTGAAAAAAAATATATATATATATTGTCCCCTTGCTTCTCCAGGTGGTAAATAAGCATTTCTAAAAAGAAAAGGTGACCCACCATTTTCCAGCCAATAAAAACAGAGTTTGTAACCAGCCAATAAAAACAGAGCTTGAATTTGAATCAGCCAATAAAAACAGAGCTTGAATTTGAAATTTAACAGACCACAAGGGGGCAGAGCCATATATGGCTCTGAGGGGGAGGGATCAGAATGCTTTGCCTGTTGAAAATATTTCTAAGTGCTGCAGTTCTACAGAAACTGCATACTGAACCTTTAAACTTTCCTGTTTATTTCAAATAGTGAAAAGTTTAGAATAACGAATACAGAACATCTTTTATTTTGATTTTCACTGAAAATCCAGATAAAAGATGGCAGGCACAGAGGGTGAGACCCCTGACACCACTGATACAGGGCAGCCTGTGCCACCTCAAGGCCACGACCCGACCAAAGCAGATTGGATCGAATGTGCCTTATTTTCACTCACAGGGCCCATCACAAACTACCATGAAGAGACACAGTTGATGGAGGAAGCAGATGTGGACAGTGCATTAAAAACTGTAACAGCTGGAACCACAACGGCTGAAAAGAAAGCAGACAGAGATAAACGTTTGGCTAAATTAAGCCTTCTGTTAAAGGCCAAGCTAGACTTTGAAACTGCTGTACGCCGGGCTGTCTCTACATCATGTTTAACAGCACAAATGGAGGTTGCCACTTTACAGCAGGAGGTAAAGAGTTTAACACAGTCGAGTATTGGCAGCGCTGAACAAACGCGTAGTCTCTACGAAGAATGCAAAGTGTTAAAAAGGGATTTTGACCAATCACAAGATGATTTGGAAAAATGTGTGGTGGAGAAGGATAAGTATTACCATCAATACAAGTCGCTTCAGGCGGATTGTGGGGAGGCACGAGACGCGCTGGAAAAATGCACGGACACCCTGGAATCATTATCACTACGGTACACAAGGCTGCAAGAAGATTATAGAAAATCACAAGAACAGCACATGATGTTACAACGTGAAAATGATGGGTTAAGAGTCCAACTGAACAGTTGTCGAATAGAGCGTGCATCAGCAATGAACAGACTCTTTGAAGAAGAGAGAAAATGTTTGGGTCTCATGAGTAAACACCTTGAGAACCCACCGCCTCCGCTGCCCCCTCCCATACCTGATGACCCACTCCCTCCTCCACCGCCCCCGCCCATGCCCGATGCACTACTCCCTCCAACACCACCGCGCCGTCCCTTAGGGCCTCTAATACCAACAATCCCACCGGATGCACCGGTGGGTGGATCTGATAATAACCCACAAATACCTCTATCAATGGCTGAACTACGGAATATGGCGAAAAGCATTCAAACCTTCGCCCCTGGCCCAATGGGCTCACACGAAACCAAGATCTATCTCGAGGACCTTGATTTCCAGCTTCAACGCTTCCCAGAAGCTACAGTTGATGATAAAATCTGTCTGGTAAGGTTAACCTCGGACAGGACAGTGCATGCCTTCATGAAGCGTCAACGAGACGCAGTAATGAAAGACTACAGTCTTCTCTGTGATGCGCTGATAAAGGAGTATACTCCTTGCACGGGGCCCGATGGCATCATAGCGGCAACCGACATCAAGCAAGGTAGGAATGAGCACCCGAGGTCATATTATGACCGAATATTCCGTGCCTATTTCGGTGACAGATGCGAGCCAGAGATGGAGGAAGAGATAGGGTTTAAATATATCTTCAGCAAAAATCTTTGCCCTGACATAAGAGAGAAAGTACATGTCAGCGCAAACTATAAACGGAGGTCCATCGAAGACATAAGAGAGTGCGCGATAGATGTTTTTACAGGTCGCACACCAAACAAAACACCCTTTGAAGTGTGTCCTGGTGAAAAGGTCAAATACCAAACGCTAGACCTTGAAGGAGCAAGAGCGCCAGCTCACTCTTTTAAGGAAGCCGAGAATAAGCAAAATTTCCAACCTGACAGACCGCAAAATGAAGGTGTCCGCTGGAACAAAGACCAAAAGGGGTCCAGAGACCCTAAGTGGTACAGGCCGCATCAAGAGGAAGAGCCCCATCAAAAAAGGAGGGCTTTCCAAAAGAAAAAGAAATATGGGTCCCAAGGAGACTCATATGAAAGAGGGTGGTCCCAGAGAGGACCCCCGAGCAATGCGCCAGCTCCTGCACCTCAAACTGAACAGTCTGGGGCGAGGAAAAACCCACAGAAGTTCCAGAAAAAAGGCCCTAAACCTCTGTCTTCAGAAGAGATGGAGAACATACGTCGGTTGTTAGAAAGTTTGAAAAAAACAAACAAGGAAAACAAACCTGGAGTGATGTGTAGCACTATCATTGATAGTGACTCAGAACACACAAATAACAGCAATGCCACGATTGCTGACAGTCACCAAGATACTGATGGTCAGGATGCTGACAATCAGGGTATAGACAGTCAACAAGATGTTGACTGTAACCATGACATCATTGTTACAGAGTCCGAGAGCCCCTCATCAGAAAAAGGGGGGGAAAGCGCACTCACCAAAGACAATGACTCGTCACAGACCGATCACTCAGACCCATGTGTGACTGCACTACCAGTACAGGTGAATGAAATTCACACAGACAATGGTAGACGTAACAAACGTCGGAAAAAACCTGATAGGTTCCTGTGTAACATTATCAGGAAGGGGCCCGCTAAGAAGGCTTACCTGTCAATCACTTTAGAAGGGGTCCTCACAGAAGAGGCCCTCCTGGATGGTGGGGCTGACATAACCATTATGTCTCCCACACTGTTGAAGGAGCTAAGGATAGCCGCTAGCGGGGTTGACAGGGAAATACCCCTCAAAGAATGTGCTGTAGTACTGCAGGGACTCTCAGAGACGAGAACAACCCTTACAGCTATAGCCATGGTTCATATGCAGATTGGTGAAATGACGCTATACCACCCGGTACACGTGTCCACCGTTGACTCATTCCCATTTTTGGTTGGCCAAGACTTTATAAACCGCTTCGACGCGATTATAGATTATGGTGATCAAACAATGTGGACCAGAGTGAGCCAACCACTGCCAATCGATATGCCTACACAAGGTGACACTGACTGTCTAACAGCAGGTACCGCGGAAGGCACAAAGGGGTCCTCCAACGAGAGCACAATCCCGGTAAGTGAACCTTCAGCAACAGGTGAGGCAGAAAAGGCCCAACAAGAGAGCCTCCTCTGCGAGCTGGAACAATCTGCACTCGTTGAACACTGCCTACCACAGGTAGTAGAAGGTGTGGAGATCCACGGATCCCACACCGAAGACGTTGTACTGTCCTTTGGGACAGATAAATCAGCAACCAGCCAAGCTTTCGACGAATCCTTGGTTCAAGAGCATTTGAGTCTAAATCTAATCAGAAATGACATAGTTTCTACAGTCTCAAAGAGCCCCTATTCAGTCAAGAAGTGGGAAAACACACACAATGACAGTGACCCATCGCAGTCTGAACAATCAGACACACCTGCGACTGCGACGACAGTTGTGACACACCTGAATTACACAGAAAGAGGTAAACGTAAGAAGAAACGTTGGCCGAAACCTAAAAGGTTCCTGTGTACTGTCTACTCTCAGCTGCGAAAACAGCTTAAACTAAACATTGGCATCCTAACTTGTGCCCATGGACGGACGTCCTCACCTGTGTTCGTGGTCCCCCATGACCTCAGGGGGGTGATGTTAGGTCATGCCCAAGACAAAGACAAAGATTTCAATAACCCCACAAACGACAAAGATCTCGCAAACTCACAGACTTCATGGGAAATTAAGGTCGTCCAAGCACACAATAGTAAATAAACTAAACAGTTTAAACTATATTAGTTGCTAAAAGAAACGGCTCCAACTAGAACTTAGAAACGCTAAGTCTAAAAACCCACAACAAAAAACTAACCTTAACAACCGTTTAAATCTGCAGGATTTAATTGACATCGGTTATAAAGCTAAGACCTGTTTTTCTTGTGTGATACATGTTGGAATCTGACGACCAGAGTGAGTTGAAGCAGTAAAACGTTGTTTTCTAGTTGCTTAATTGCTACTTTTGTTGTTATTGAAGCTTGATATTGTTTTCTGAACACTCCCAGCCAAAAGAGGTTTTTATTAATGATAAGTTAAAGACTTAAATGGATTTAACTATGCCAACATGCAGTTTCATTTTGTTAAACCTCAGTCAATGAAGGGTCAATGTAGTTTAAAGCTACTTTAGGTACCATAAACTACACTGGTCTCACAATTTCTATATTGAACCGATTCGATCGTTTCTATTCTAGATCATCTATTCATTTTTGATGAGTCTCGCCATAGACTTCTAAATTTTATAGGGAACACCAAATCCTACGTCGTCGTCTTAAAGGACAACAGACATTTAGAGCAAACTACATTTTCTTTTCTATCTTAGTTAATTTAACTTAAATTATGAATGGAGGAATAGTTTGGAAGAAGAGGCCTTCGTTACAGAAGCCCTCCTGAACCTTTTATAGACGTAGATCCCTATATTTAACTTTTGATGAATGATCCACCCCTTAATTGGTAGTTATAGCTGATCTAAACCATGATAGCTTACATACCAGGTGCATATAGGTGAGGCTAATGTAAAATCCCAATCATAGGCCCACCTAAAACCACATAATTGCATGACACATAGAACCAGAGTGGCACGGACTGGAAACCAACCAGCCTTCAACCTTCGATGTGGGGACCTGCTACTTCAACGGTGGTCTTCAACCTTCATCCAAGGGTCGCCTCCTCTGCGTCAATCGAGGGATCCCCTCTACATGCTGATAAAAACAATTGTTGCTGATGAAATCAACAACTCTAATCGATATGGAATTACTGCTGTGGAATTACCGCTGTGGATTATAAGACTTTGTTTTCCAAAGGATCACAGACTTTGTTTTCCAAGAGTTAACAGACTCAGTTTTCCAAGGGATTAAAAGCTTACCGCAATGGGATTACCTACGAACAGTATGGAATTTCCAAAAACTTTATGGGATTATAATTTTTGATTTTTCTTTTCCACTTGCTGGATTACTTCAAGATCAAAGACAGTTCAAGGTTTCCTTTCGTGTTGGACCCCATCCCCAAGGACTGGCGATGGCTTCCAAAAGGGGGGAGATGTAATGGACCTACCCAGGGTCAAACTAAGGTTTTTGAACTGTCCAGTGATGACCTTTACTGACCTCTCAGTAAAGCAAGACATTTACTACAAAATCATTCATTTAGCTGTAATCTGATAAATATAGTCACCAAAAGAGACTATTTCTATCTTTGATTTTAGGCTGATGTGATCAAAAGAATAACTTTTGTCATTTTCATGATGTGTGCTTTTAAGCTGTGTTATTCTGTAAGAGTTTAAACTGTGTTCACTGCTGTGTCAAAGGTGCAGGCTCGGGTCACAGAGACCGGACGGTTTTGTTTAGAAACTCAGAGGACAGTAATCCGTTGTTTTTCATGAAAGGGCTCCAGCTTGCTGTGCCTTTCCCTAAACAAATCTCTCTCTGCTCTGGCTGTAACCTTGGGTCTGATAAGGCAAGTTCACTCCTCTCTTTGTTCCTGCTTTTTAAGTTCTAACTGTGCGAGAACGCTTCAGAGTTTCTGGGAGCTTCGAAAGATGATGTGAACTCTCCCAAAGGGCTGAATGACCACCAGTCACGCGCTAAGGACTCGTCATCCAGCTGGGACTGATAACATGTTGTTATGGGTCCATTTCGAACGAGCGTAAGCTCAAAAACTTTGTTTATTCCTTCCTGGAATAAGTTTATCTTGAAGTCAGAGGCCTGAAGCTGACATTATTCTCTGATGACCAAGCGAAAACCAGGAGACGTTGAAACGTAAACCAGAACCCTGCTCGAAGGTATTGTACTGGTTCCCACAAGGACCCGTGCATCTGAAAAGCTACAAGGTCTTCCCTCTTACCGGGCGGTCGTCAAAAGGTAAAGAGCTGTTTACAAAACGTACCTGGATTTTAGCAGAAGTCGGATGAGAAGTGTCACTCTGGTA
>JBBPBX010032754.1:15067-33682 GCA_038048925.1 Garcialebias charrua
CTCGTACACAGAGAACCAGCCACCACCCGCACAGTGAAGAAATGGACTGCAGAGGCTGAGGAGGCTTTGAAAGACTGTTTCAGTACAACTTTGTGGGAGGAAATGTGTGATCCTTATGGGGAAGATATTGATGGACTCACATATTTCATAACAGATTATGTTAATTTCTGTGTGGAGAACACTGTACCCACAAAGACTGTTCGGTGTTTTTCCAACCACAAGCCCTGGATTAATCCTGGTATAAAGGCTCTTTTGAAGGAGAAGAAGAGAGCTTTTAGGTCAGGTAACAAAGAGGAGATGAAAGCCGTGCAGAGAGAGCTGAGGAGAAAAATCCGAGAGGGCAAAGAACACTACAGAGAGAAAATGGAGGTCCAGCTAAAGCAGAATAATGCTAGAGGAGTCTGGAATAGCCTTAAATCTATTTCTGGCCATAAAAAGCCTGTCTCCCAGGAGTGTGGGAACCAGAAGTGGGTGAATGAACTCAATCTATTTTTCAATAGGTTTGATAACTCTCCTGCTCCTCCCACTACACAGGCACCACTGCTGACGCCTCCCTGTCCGACAAGACCGACACACTTTCCTCTCACCTCTCCCACATTCACCCCGCTTCCTCTCAATAAGAACTCACCTCCAAACTTGTCTCCTGCTGACGTACATTCCAGCACAACCACCCCGCCCCCCCAATCCAGCCTGACATTTACAGCACCCCAGGTGAGAAATGAGCTCAGGAGGATAAAGACCAGGAAGGCTGCAGGTCCAGATGGCATCAGCTCAAGACTTCTCAGGACCTGTGCAGATGAGCTGTGTGATGTGACTGGGTATATATTTAATCTCAGCTTGAGATTAGGGAAAGTCCCACAGCTGTGGAAGACATCTTGCGTGGTACCAGTCCCGAAGACCCCACATCCAAAAGACCTCAACAGCTACAGGCCGGTGGCATTGACATCTCACCTGATGAAGACCTTGGAGAGGCTGATTCTTTCCCACCTCCGCCCCCTGGTGAGCCCATCTATGGACCCACTACAGTTTGCCTACCAATCTGGCATTGGAGTGGAGGATGCCATTATCTACCTCCTTCACAGCTCTCTTTCTCATCTGGAGACTGCTGGGAGCACAGTGAGAATCATGTTTTTTGATTTCTCTAGTGCTTTCAATACCATCCAACCAGTGATATTGAAAGATAAGCTGGAGAACGCAGGTTTGGACCATGAGCTCATCACCTGGATCCTGGATTACCTCACAAAAAGACCACAGTATGTGAGGATCCAGGGTTGTCAGTCAGACACGGTTGTCTGCAGCGTGGGGGCTCCACAAGGAACAGTCCTTGCCCCCTTCCTTTTCACCCTCTACACCGCTGACTTTCAGTACAGCTCTGCAAGCTGTCACCTGCAGAAGTTCTCAGATGACTCTGCTATCGTCGGTCTCATCAAAGATGGAGATGATGGGGAGTACAGAGAGCTGACTAAGAACTTTGTGGAGTGGTGTCAGAGGAACTGTCTGCAGATCAACACCGGAAAAACAAAAGAACTTGTGGTGGACTTTCGCAGGTCCAAACGGTCTCCTGCTGTGCCAGTGAACATTCAGGGAATGGACATTGAGATCGTGAGGTCCTACAAGTACCTGGGTGTTCATCTTAACAACAAGCTGGACTGGACTGACCACACTGCTGCCCTCTACAAGAAAGGACTGAGCAGACTGCATCTACTGAGGAGACTCAGGTCCTTCGGTGTGCAGGGGACTCTTCTCAGGACCTTCTTTGATGCTGTGGTGGCATCAGCCATCTTCTATGGAGTGGTCTGTTGGGGTAGCAGCATCTCTACTGCTGACAGGAAGAGACTGAACAAGATCCTCAAGAAATCCAGCTCTGTCCTTGGGTGTCATGTTGACCCAGTGGAGGTGGTGGCTGACAGGAGAATGAGGACCAAGCTTCAGCGCATGCTGGTGTTCCCGTCCCACCCCATGCATGACACTCTGACAGCCCTGAGGAGCTCCTTTAGTGCCAGGCTGCGGCACCCTAAGTGCGTGAAGGAAAGATACCGTAGGTCTTTCCTTCCGGCCGCCATCAGACTGTACAACACGCGCTGCTCTTAGTAGCTCTTAGTAGCTATATTTTGTTTTATACTGTTTCAGTGTTTTTTTGTACTAATTTGTATTATTTATGTATATAGAGATTTTTTTTAACATTTTTCTGAACTGGTCCCTGTCCTCTATGCTGCTGTGACAATGTAAATTTCCCCACTGTGGGATTAATAAAGGCATCTTATCTTTATCTTAACGTAGTTACAGTTCGGTTCAGGTGTTTTAATAGTGTGTTCAGTTTAATTCTCAGTGTTTGTGTTGTAAACTTTGTGGTGCTGAATAAATAAATAAATAAATAAAAAATAAACCTGGTGTCTTCATTTTCACAGCACGTTACGCACTGTTTAAAAAATGTAACGAGTCCAGATAGATACTGTAGTTCAGATAAATTTACATCTCCCACGCCAACATAAATACTGTTTATTATTGTTAAACTGTTCTATTTTGCAGCGTGACACGTGAAATGTCCACCAGCCCTAGACTGTTTGTGCGTGCGAGCTGCGCGCAGCGCGCAACACAAAAGATCAGCAGGAGATGTTTACATTATCAGCGGGGGGTCTGCGAAAAAGTTACACCCTGAGAGGTGGATCAGGAAAGTATCGGAGTCAAAGAGGGGGGCCAGCAGCGTTGTGTAGGCGATAAGCAAAGACGCAAAGAGTAAGTAGCGGTTACACTCAAAATATGCGCCGTGTAAACTGGCCCTAAAGCAGCATGGCTGAAAAGTCGGGATCCTCTGGCTGTTGCGGTATTCATTTTGTGTGCATCTTACATGGATCAGGGAGTAGGGGGGTAGACGTGTCCCAGCCTGCCAGGCTCACCTGCCCAGGGGCGCATCCTCCGAGTTTTCACCAGGCACTGGATAGGGGGCGCAGGAGTCATCGGAGGGGGTGGTCGGGGAAGAGCTAGGCAAGTAAACTGCTGTCCACAACATCAGGTTCCGTACTTGACAGACTGGGTGGAGAACCTGCAGGGAAAATAAATCACAGCAATGCGATGATTCAGATATAAAAAACAGAACTCGCATAAATACAAGTCTGAGCATGATCCAACAAGAACCTCTGAATGCAAACATAAATACAGTTTCCAAACTCATGGCCACACAAAAAGCAAACAAAAAACCAACAGTACTCATAACAATGCAGCTCTCAGAAGGGCGTGAATCTAATCCTAAATCAAGTCTGACACAGAGACAATCAGCAATAAATCTGACATTGTGAAATACATCCTGGTTTTATCCTGCCTGTAATTAATTGCTGTCTGAACCAAAAAAGAAAATTGTCTGGGTTCATGTTCTTTGTTAAAGAAAAAGCTTCTTCCCATTATTTCTCTTATGGACATTTTGAACGAGCGTTCACTCTTTATATACAGTCTTAACAGGAACTTGTGGCCCTCGGCTTTCTGAAAGACTGACTGATGGAGATGAGAGGGTGGACGTACGGAATCTGAGTGGGAGGAGTACAGCATGTTCCTCAGCGAACGGTTGGCTGGTCTGAGCAGTGACCAGACTGAGCAGGTCCTCTCCTGGACGTGACAGTCCTCCCGTTCTTTGCCACTGTTACACAGGAAGGTGCCGAACAGACAGGAGTAGGTGTGCTGCACCAGCTTCACCTGCACACACACACGCACACACACACGGCATGCAGAGGCTTGTGGACAACCACCCAGGAAGTAAGAACTCTTGTGAACAAACCCTGAAGGTAAATGAAAGTTACTGGTTTGAGTGGAACCAGATGTGCAATCATGAAAGGAACCCCACTGTCACTCCTATACTAAAAACTCAGAGGCATGAAATTTAAAGATGTAAGCAGGACTTCAAGTACTTGGGGTCCACTGTCCAGGAAAATGTTGAATGTGGTAAAGAGGTGAAAAAGAGAGTCCAGGCAGGATGGAGTGGATGGAGAAAAGTATCAGGAGTGATTTGTGAAAAAAGGTGTCATCAAAGGTCAAAGGAAAAGTTTACAAGACAGTGGTGAGACCAGCTATGTTGTATGGTCTGGAGACAGAGACATTGACAACAAGACAGGAGAAAGAACTGGAAGTAGCAGAAATGAAGATGCTGAGGTTCTCCTTAGGAGTGACAAGGATGGATAAGATAAGGAATGAGATCATCAGAGTAGGGGTGGGCGATATGGCTCAAATATTATATCGTGATATTTCAGAGCATTCTGACGATAACGATAAATTTCGTGATAAAAAAAAAAGCAGAAATCAAAGTTATTTATTTGACAAAATTAACTTAACATGTTGCTTTGTAGTATTATATAAATACTGGTACTGCAAAGCAATAAAAATTATCCTTCTGTTATTTAGATTGAAAAATTCTGCACAAAATATAGATGAACAAAATCCACCACAAAAACTAAAGTGCAGGTGTAGTTTCCTAAAACAACCAAATAAAATGAATCTTAAAGGGGACCACACTTGCAAAATTCACATTTTAATGTTTTTTTTTACTCAACTTTGGGTATTTACTTCATAAAAAAACAGTCCTTGTGCCAAAAAAATGCACCCAGAGGTTTATTTACTCCAAGTAGATTTATTTTACTGTGATAAGATACGTTTCGTTTTAAAATACGCTCGCATGTGACGTCACAAGCGAGAGGACAACCCACCCTAACATGAGTCCAGCCCCTCACCTAGCAACCCCTGGTGCGGCTCAACCCACTTCTGTATTAAAGAGCAACTCCACACCCTGTGGATCGGTAACTCCTCCTTCCAAAATCTCCCTGAAAATGGGCGTGTCGAGAGACAAGGAGGGGTGGAGGTAGAGTTGTGCTTTTGTTCACGCCTCCACCTGCAACAACCTAAAACAAATTAAACCTCTAGCCAACAACATACACCAAGCAACAACAAAGAATAAACATGTAGATGTATTTATCTATTCCACCCATTCCATCCAAAACCAAAGGCCTAAAAAAATGAAAATGAAAATAAAAATAAAACCGCTTGTCAGGAGTGAAATGCAGCACTTCCATATAAGGTATGCACTTCTCATCTCTGCAGGGGATTGGCTCTGCTTGAACCACCTGTGTGACATCACACATGAGCAGACATGTCACACATGAGCGTTTGCACAAATAAGAAAATTAAGGTGTAATCCACCAGTTCAACCCATAGAACTACCGTAAACACATTTTTAGACCAAATATTGCCAAATATTGCCAATTTACACAGATATGCACAATTATGTGAGAATAAACACAGCCATAGTGCTAGATAACATTTTAAACACATTCTAGGGAGTTTATCAGCTAAAAAAAGTTAATTTTGGGTTTAGTCGCACTTTAAACACATGACTGTTGTTTTTCATGATTTCATCTCATCTTTTGTTTATATGTTATTAATTTCATGTGTACAGCACTTTGTTGCAGCTGTGTTTTTTTTAAATGGCTTTATAAATAAAGTATAATTGTTATTTTTATGTTTTAGTTCAATTTTTAGTGTATTTGCGATCGCTCCCAACGCGCAGCCGGTAAAAATTAAACGAGCAGACCCCCGGCGTAGGGACCGGTGGCAACGGGACCCCTCCTCTGGCGGATGGAGCGGAGCTTCAACTGTACAGCCTCGCAGCAGCCTCGCAGCAGCGAGGACCTTCTCCTTACGGATTAATTTACGGGAGACACTTGGTGAACTTTGTGTTGTCTTGACTGGAACAGCGATAACTCCCAAAATCTCCGCGTGCAACGAGCGGAGCTGGCGAACACCGGAAGAGGAACAAGCTAACATTAGCTTCGGATTCGGGTGGTCTCATGCTAAAAGGAGCAGCAAATTGCGGCGCGCTCAGACGGGTTTCGGTAAGTTATCTTAAGCTAACACTAACAGTAAGTCAAATGAGTAATAAAAAAAGAGCTAATTTTAAAACAACAACACATTACAGATACTGGCTGTTACAGAGGGCGTAAACAGATCGTTGAAGGGCGTGGACTTCAGAACTTCGTATCAGAAACCGGTCGTTCAAAACGAAAGTTAAAAATGGCAGAATTAAAAAGGGTATAATTGATTATCTAAGAATTATTTTGTGTATTAAAATGAATTAATATTGTCAAGATAGCACACAGACATAACATAAAAATTTTAAAGACCTACATGTGGTCCCCTTTAAGATCTGTTGAGCATAAATGAAACCTACAACAAAATATATGTTGCCTTTACATGAAGTATAACTTCCACAAGTTGTAACAAGGTGATCAGCTGACCCTGAAGCTTGTTGGTGTTTCAGCTTCGTCTGTTCATGCAGGAATGATTCATTTATCTGACTGATCTGTCTCTGATCACCTGCCTCTTGGTCCGTGGACCGACTGTGAGACAGTTGAGCAGCACGTGTTTGTACCAACAGTTTAGAGCGGGGGAGACGCAGCTCAGAGAGGAGTGAGGGGAGGGGGAGACAGTTGAGCTGTCTGTACCTGCAGTTTAGAGTTGGATGGAGACAGCTGAGATGCGTGTTGTTTGTTTTTAGCTTTTTAGCTAGCTAGTATTGCACGTAACTAATTAGCGTTACACCAGTACCAACAGGTAGAGGGGGTGCGCAGTTCGGTTTGGTCGTTCGAAGCGCTCGGTTGTTAAAGGGACGGGGCACCCTGACGTATTACGTCATGAAATTAGCATATCATGATATAACTTGCCGGGCAAGTTTTTTTTACCGGTATTATCATGAACGATATGATATGGCCCAGCCCTACTTCAGAGGTACAGCACAGGTTGAACAACTGGGAGATAAAGTTAGAGAGACCAGACTGAGATGGTTTGGACATGTCCAGAGGAGGGACAGTGGGTATATTGGTAGAAGGATGTTAAAAATGCAGCTGCCAGGAAAAAGACAAAGAGGAGATATATGGATGCAGACATGCAGTTAAGAGAGGACATGGAGGTAGTTGGAGTGAGGACAGAGGATTTAGAGGACAGAGTGAGGTGGAGGAGGATGACTCACTGTGGAGACCCTGAAGAGGGAAAAGCCAAAAGAAGAAGAATCAGACTTCACAGCTAAAAGCACACATACCAGGAAGGCCTCATTAAACTCAAAGGAGCATGGGAATTGTCTCTGCAGCTGATGAACACAGTCCAGCCACTGCAGGAAGACAGGACAGCGCTCATTCAGGTCCTCAGAGTTTTCTCCGTGTCCACAGCGGTCAGCAAACTTGTGGCCAAAGTCCATCCATTCTGTCTCCACTAAAACCTGGAAGCCCTGCACAAAGAAGCAGAAAAGAAGAAACATCAAGGGCTTCATACGGCCTCCCACCACCCTGCATGTAGATGACACAGCAGCACATTCATAGCAGGTCCACAATTACACACAATGCACAACAGTGCAGCAACTAAAGAGCAGTCTACACCAGTTTAAGCTGATTATCACCCAGTGGACACAGTACAGCTGATGTTCTTCTCAGATCCAGAGCACTAACAACACAGTTGGTTTAAGGTATTTAATTTAAAGTTTTGCAGAGTATTTCCAGGTAAAAACTCAACCTCAGCCGCCGGATCGCTAGTCGGCATAGTTTACGGTCGGAACTACGACGGTATCTGATCGTCTTCGAACCTCCGACTTTCGTTCTTGAAACCTCAGTCTCTGCTGCTGCAACACATTTTTACTGTTGCATGCCCTGGGATTAGATTCACACTGTTAGCATGCATGTGAAAGAGATTGTGTGAAATACAGATATTTTTTATTTCCCCAAATAAAACCTGCTACCTGCAGGCTACAATCACAGATATAAAGGGTTTTATTATTGTTTTTGATCAAAAGATTCATTAAGATGCAGTGATAGAATTTGGAGATTTTATTGCCCACCCATATCGACCAGTCAGCATTACATCCCTAAAACAATTGCCTTAATGGTTTGTTTTCTTGGAATAATATGTTATATTAAAAAAATTCATACCAAACTAGGAACTATGCATCATTGGCATTGTACAAATTAGTTTAGATGAAAGAGTTTGGATAAATGGTTAGAGAGCAGCAGCTTCAGCTATTGTTAATAATAGTTTTAATTAGTTCCTGTCAGGTACTAGGTATTGCAGTAAAAAACAATGTAGTGGATGTGTATTGTTTGAATAATGTAATATTTTCTTTCTGTGTAGTTGAGAAGATGAATAAACACACAGCTGCATGTGTCTGTTAATGTGGTCATTTCAGTTCAGACTTGTCTTGATGTCTGTCTGACACCAGCAGATAAACAGGTTCAGATCCAATATCGAAGATCATTTAGAAGATCGAGAGCAAATTTGGTGTCAGAAAGGGAAGTGGTGGATACCTCAGTGGTGCGGTAGTAAGGGTCCAAAAGTAGTTTGGACAGAGCCACAATCTGAGGTGTGCGGTCCCAGCCATCGGAGCAATGCACCAAGACGGGCCTGTGGTCTCGGTCCACAGCATTGACCACCAGCAGGGCCGCCTTAAGAAGCAGGGAGAGGTGCTGCAGCCACTTGGTGCTCTCCAGTGCAGAGAGCCAGCTGCGGAGTCAAGCAGCAATGACAACAAACATCAGAAAACTTTGGATATGTCACAGTTGATCAACTGACACAAATACAACCCAGTAAAACAAACAAACAAAAAACTTTCAGACATCATTAACCAGATTTACAATTTACTATGCAACACTTAAATTGTAAATCTGGTACATACCTTATGACTTGAAGCTGAAATTTATACTTGACTAAGCTCAACAACGTTATCCTAAGACAGATAAGTTTAACTACACCTAAATATAGAGGTCAACTGGAAAGAGAGCAGGTTTTATAAATCAGACCCAGCTGTGACTACTAGCTACCTCCAACAAGCTATGTTTATGGTAGCTGTAGTTTTTACTAGTCAGATTGTAGTGTTGTGACTACAGAAACCCAATGGGCATCTGAGGGGGACATCTAAAAAATAAAACCTACTTGGCAGGATCAGGCATCTGAGTACAGAGGAAACGCAAAGACTGGAAACTCTTGCGAATGGTGTGGATGTTGGCCATTCCCATAAACACCACCTCACAGTTGGGATAGTACTCTGCAGAGGAGAAAAAGGCCATTGAAGGCAACAGCAGAAAAACAAAAAAAAGTATTATTTTAGCTCGGGAAACAGTTGTGTATATGTGAGCTTCTGAATCCAGAGCACATATTTCCATATGTGCACAGAGGACATAATTCTGCCTGAAGACCTACCTGGACATTCACAGCCTCCCCCCTTGGCTCTGTTTGCTACCGCTGCAGCATAGGACCGAGCGTCCAGGATCAGTAACTTGTGGGGCTGGATGGCCAGCGTCTCCACTTCAGAGCTGTTGGTCATGGAGGATTCTGAAACACAAGGAAATTTAGTTCAGGCCATTACATTAAAAAAAAGTGCTGATAAGTAAGAAAATTAAAAGATACATTCAAGTATGTTTAGCACGATCTGACAATGATTTGTGTTTGTGTAAGGCAGCTGCTTCAGACAAGCTGAAACAGGTCGAATTGCACAAGTGTCTGCTGCAAATTCCTGCAAGATCTCAGCGTAAACATCTGATTGCTGGGTAGTAGGTGTGGAGTTCTGTGCATGTACAGTACAGCGTGTCGGAGAATGAATCTGAGTATTAACTTTTACCAAAATCAGTATCAGGCAGGACTGCTCCGTTGGAACAGCTTCCATTGGAGAGGTGTTTGTGGGAGCAGCTGTCCACAGCACAGGCCTTAGCAATGGACTGGACCAAGTGTTCATCATCAGCGTTCCTCCAGCCCCACCAGCTGACCTCTGGTTGGCCACAGCGACCGATCACAGCTCCTGTGCTCTGGTGTCTATGAGGGACGTCAATCAAGAAGTTAACCACAATCACATTCAGTGAAACTACTGCACAAACATCAAAACTTGGGATGCAGTTTTTAGTTTGTGTTTCAAAGGCTTCTGCATATTAAGAGTTTTTCAATAATAGGCCTGTCGCGATAAACAATAAATCAATGAATCACATGATAAAGGAAAATTATCGACCTCATTTTCATTCACCGACTTTATAGTTTCTTCGTGTCTCTTTCTACTGAAGACACTGGATGACAAAAGGCTCAACTCCAGTGTCTTCACTGATCCCTCCCTTTCTCTTTAAAATCTGTTTTAGCGATCCAAAATCGCTTTATTGGATCGCTAAAAGCAGCTAAGCTGAGAAGCTAAGCTAACAGGCCAACCTCAGGGAAAAAAAACTCAATCTTGTCAAAGCTCTAAAATTCACAGTTGAAACCCGTGCCTTCGTCTATAAAAAAAAAAATTCTGCAAAAAGAAGCTGAGAACTTGTTTACTGAGATTTTGTTTTAAGCTTTGTGTGAAAACTGTTATGCTAAAGAGCTCAAACTACACCAAATGTCCACCATTTTGAGAACCGAAAAACAGGAGAGACAGCCCATGTCACGTCAAGGGGCCTCCCTCTCATTTTTCTTAAGAGACACGCTGCTCGCTCCCTCACTATCCATTCTTCAGATCAAACAGTCTTATACTGCCATCCAGTGGTCAAAAAACATACTACACACAAAAATTAACAAACTTTTCTTCTTAAATTTGACATGAGCATGCATCAGGATGTTAAATTTGACAATTTCTAATGGTCAAATTTCAAACATTATTGTTTAGTGCAATAATTTCTGAGACGATTAATCGACCAGCAACATTTGTTATTATGACAGGCCTATTCAATAATTTATTGAACAAAACAAATGATTAGGGGCTTTCTAACCAAAAAAACAAACATTAGGAACTGCTCCTTTTTAAAGCTAGTTAGTCGGCTATCTGTCTTTAATGGCACTGAACCACCGTCTCTATTTCAGCTGCAGTCACAAACGTATATCTTAGATCCTTATTTACTGTTTCTTTTTATACTTTATATTTTGTTATTTTTGGGTTTAACTGGGAACCTGAGTACATAATTTTGTTCCACCTCATGTAGCACGAGATGGAAAGGACAATAAAATTTAACTTTACTTAAAACATTACAGCTGCACAGAAAACTCTTCTTAAACCTTAAATGAAGCAGCTCTTGCAAACTTTTCACTTGAAACAGGGAACAGATAAGCAATACAGGTAGTCCCCGATTTACGAGCGCTCTGATCTGCGAGGTTCCAGACTTACGAGCTGCGAATTTTTGGAAAAAACGAAAAAAATACTGAGTTTTCATGTGTTTTTTCACCACAGTTAGTTAGTTAAGCATATGGACACACGTTTCCGATCATTTTTATGCACTCATAAGCAGTTTTTGGATGAAAATAGAGTGTTTGTAGTCGCGCTAGCGAAAACCGTTCCAATTTACGAGCGAAATTCCGGATTTACGAGAGAAATGGTGGCCGTTCCAAATTACAAGATTTCCGGTTTACGAGCACCTCGTTGTGACGGATCTCGCTCGTAAATCGGGGACTACCTGTATGTAAAACAGCAATAAGGGCATGAGGCCACCATAAACAGTCATAAAGACTTTACCAAATGCTTATTTTCATAAAGAAGCTTTTCAATTTAGAATAGTAAGTTTAAGTCTAGCCTGAAACCTTAGAACTATAAATATTTTTACAAAACATCTGTTTCAATTTTTGTAAAACATTTTTTACATAAAGAAACTTTTGTTTCTGTGCAGCAAAAAAAAAAAAAAGTTCAAGTCTGATTTGAAGAACTCTGATCTCCGGAAGAAAAATGCACCAACCTATAAATGACAGCAGGAAACCTTTTCCAGGAGCGGAAGGCAGCCACATTTTCCAGCTCCTTGTCGGTGATCCAAGCTGGCACCAAGAGCTGCTGAGGATAGCTGGGGCTAAGCCTGAAGGTCACAGAGCAATATTAAACTAGAAAAGACTAGAAAAGTCTGCATTTCCTGTGAACATGCAGGGTGAATGCTTGTTGAGCAAAGTTGCTGAAGAAGCCGTAAATTTTAAATAAGATGAGTCAAAACTTTATTGAGCCTGCAGGAAATTGTTGTGTGAAATCCCTGAACTGTCACTACATGTTTAATATGAACACTGGAAAATGTATCCAAAAATAGTTGAATGATTTGCAAAAACTCTAGCAAACAAGAAAAAGCTACCTTAGGGTCAGAAGTAGCAAAATGCTTGCTAAGCTAAACATACACGTTTGCTGAATGAGGAAGAAAGAAGCTGAAATGACCCCAAAAATGGAGAAATTAACTGAAAACAGCTGAAATTAGCAACAAAACGCTGAAAAGTAGCTGAAAAAGCAGAGAATACTTTAAATAGCGGTAATAAAAAAGAAGAGCACATTAGCTGAATTTCACTGGGGAAAAAAAGCTGAAATATGCACACAAAAGGTGGAACTAACTAAAATAGATACAATTTACAGAAAAACAACTACACAGTAAGGGTGCACCGATAAATCGACCGGCCCGATTTCCTTAATTTTGGGAAATCGGGCGATACTTACATGAGGAACCAATTTTTTTTGTAGTTTTAACAACAATTGTCTAAACTTCAGGAAATTGTTGTCAAAGTGATCAGGCTGAATGTTGACTGGGCGATAGGTCTTGAGTTCTGTGATGGGGATAAAATATTCACCATACTGAACGTGTATACTCCTTATGAGTGCTCAGAGAATGAGTTTGAATATTTAAATAGACTGGCCTATATCATGGCTTTCTTACAGGAACATAAAGTAAGCAGTCTTTTTATTGTTGGTGATCTGAATGCTGACCTCTCTGATCACAGGTCTACGTTTGCAAACCATTTAAAGCATTTCTGCTCAGATAATGGTCTCTCACTCTCTAGTGAATTACTTTTGCCAAGGGACAGCTACACTTACATCAGTGAGGCATGGCATATCACCTCCTAGTTAGACCATTGCATTTGCACAAGTGATGCTCATAACACCATTGACGCAATGAGAATTAATGATAAGTTATCCACATATGATCATGTGCCCTGTCCCTTTCTATAAATCTGGACAATGTGCAATCTCTTACATCTGTAAGTTGTGATATGCCTGAAGTACAAATTAATTGGTCCACATTAAAGGAAGGGGACATCAATAGATATCTCACCCAGAGTGAGACCAGGTTGAGTAACATTGAGCTGCCTAAATTGGGGCCGAGATGGTTAGAGGCATGGGCAGCCGGCTCAGGACCAGAAGGTCTCGGGTTCGATCCCCGGTCACGGCATACCTCGTTGTGTCCCTGGGCAAGACACTTAACTCTGAGTTGCTCCCGGTAGGAAAGGCAGCGCCTTGCAAGGCAGACTACCGCTACCGGTGTATGAATGTGTGTATGAATGGGTGGATGAATGGGTGGATGGTTGGTACTGTGAAGCGCTTTGGGGCCCCTCAAAGGGGGCTGGAAAGCGCTATATAAGTAAGCTCCATTTACCATTTAAATCTGCTGTAACGTGCACTGATATCAACTGCCAGAATCTGCAGCATAGTTGAATTGTGCTCACTGTATGAACAGATTGTGGATTCTCTGCTTATCTCAGGTCGACATCTGTGTAAAATCAAGAACTACAAAGCTAAATTAGGCTGTAATGAGTATGTTGAGAAGTCTCACTCTGAGGCAAGAAGGGCTTACAAAGCCTGGGTTGAATCAGGTAAAGCCAAATGTGGTCCTATTTGCTAATATGAAGGAAGCAAATGCAAACTTTAAATATGCCTTACGGTTCATTAAAAGACATGAGAATTCTCTCAGGGCTGAATCACTGGCTGGGAAATTACAAAGTAATTGCCCTACAGATTTCGGGAAAGAAATTAAAAAGATGAGTGATAATAAAAGGTCTTTACCAACACATATTGATGGTGTGAGCGGTGCACTACAGATCACTGAACTATGGCGGAAACATCAAGATATTTTTAATGCTGTTAAAAGTAATTCATTTATGGTTGGACATATTGATGGAAATGAAAATGTGTCCGTGTCCCCAAAAGAAATCTCTGAGATTGTGATGAAGCTGGATAACAACAAGTCAAGTGGGTCAGACAGGGTATCTGCTGAGCATCTGAAATATGCAAGCAGGAAATTGTGCCCTCTACTTGCAATATGTTTTACGGGCTTTTTAACTCATGGAGTTCTACCTGACAAATTACTGTCTGTCATTTTAGTTCCGATTGTGAAAGATAGAGCTGGTAGAATTAACAGTAGGGATAATTACAGGCCTATAGCCCTGGCCAGCACCTTATCTAAGGTGCTGGAGAGGGCTATTTTGAACAAACTGGAAGGATTTCTGCTGACCTCTGACAATCAGTTTGGGTTTAAACGTAAACATGGAACAGACTTGTGCATCTTTGCTTTAAAAGAAATTTTAGATCTATACAATAGACACAACACCTCCATTTTCATGTGTTTTATTGATGCCTCAAAGGCTTTTGATTATGTAAATCATGACAAGCTGTTCTGCAAGTTATATAAGAAGGGTGTCCCCAAATGTTTGGTGAGGATTCTTGTTTTTTGGTATGCTAATCAACAAATGTATGTTAAATGGGGAAACTCTGTATCGGACTCCTTCGGTGTCTCAAACGGTGTGAGACAGGGTAGCATCCTGTCTCCGTTTTTATTTAATGTGTACATGGATGACCTGTCAAAGCTTTTAAATGACTGTGGAACAGGTTGTAGGGTGGGAAATAAGGTCATCAACCATCTTATGTATGCCGATGATTTAGTAATCTTCTGTCCCTATTCTGCTGGCTTACAAGAACTGCTGCAGGTGTGCTCTGACTATGGAAGTGACTTTGATATAAAATATAATGCGAAGAAAAGCAGCATCATGATTGTGCGGAGCAGAGAAGACTCCAAGTTGATGTTCCCTGACTTCTTTCTGTCGGGCAACAGGCTGGATGTCAGTGATGAATATAAATATTTGGGGCACTATTTGACTGCAGACCTGTCAGATGATAGAGACATTTACAGACAATGCCGTATGCTCTATGGTCAAGCTAACACGCTGATCCGTAGGTTTGGAATGTGCTCATCATCTGTTAAGATCCAACTCTTTAAGGCCTACTGCACTCCTTTGTACACCGCTCACCTGTGGAGACGTTATAAAAAGAGCAGCATGTATAGACTAACTGTGGCATATAATGATGGCCTTCGAATGATGCTGAGGGTACCTCGATGGAGCAGTGCGAGCAAAATGTTTGCAGATGCAGGTGTGCCTACCTGCCAAGCGGTGCTGCGTAACCTCATGTATAGATGCATGTGTAGATTGTCTGCATCTGAAAACTGCATCATCACTGCACTGACCAACCCTGGACTAAGCTCTGTGAGATATTTTTCTATTTTAAGGACTCATTGGCAGATTAGCCTCTATAGGAAAGCTTTTTAATCTTTTTAATCTTTTATTATTTATTTTTTTATACATATATGGATCTTACATTGTGTCTGAAATAAAGAAACTACTACAGGTACTACTATTATATTTCAGAGCACTACCTCATGGCCTGTTAAAACAAGTTTGTATTGTTTCTAGGATATTGTTCAAGGGTATGTTTTTCAATAAAATAATATAGGAAAATTGAAGGTGCATTGTGACCTTATAACACCTGACAGTGTTGCTTATAAAACAAAATCTGTATCGGCCAAAATCAGAATCGGCAGGTCAAACTTTTTAGAAATCGGTGATCGGCCAGAAAACTGCAATCGGTGCACCCTTTCTAAACAGTAGCTGATAACGCAGAAAAAAGCTGAAATGAGTAGAAATAACCTGAAGAGAGCATTAAAAGAAAAAAAAAAATGCATTAAAATGTATCCTAATGCAGAAGGCGCTAGCTTAGTCAGAAGTAAAATGCTAGCAAATAGCAAGAAAAAGCTAGAAATTGTTAGCCAAGATTCTCGAGTTGTGAAACTAGCAACAAAGCAAGAAAAAAATGGCTTTAAATCAGAAAGAGTGAAATGCTAGCAAGAAACAGAAAAAGGCTAGCTATGAGTCTAAAGTAGCAAAATGCTGGCAAATAGCAGGAAAAAGCTAGCTAAGAGTCAAAAGTAGCTAAAGACTAGCAAAAGAAAAAGTACAGAAGACACCAATAGGATCTCAATAGTGTGAATGCTTAAAGGAGAAATGTAATCAAATCTGAAAAAATCGATATAACAAGAATTTCATATAGTAAACAACACACATAAACATACTTAGTATGCTTTTTTCAAGTCAGTAGCTTAAAGAAATAGTTTTTTTACATTTTTCCTGCTACATGCCGAAGTGCAGTGATTTCTGTAGTAATTTTCTGGACGCACTTTTATGACACAATTAAGACCTCCTTTGCTATCTTACAATAACACTGAAGCTATAAACCCATCATTACTGTCCTCTTGTCTGTCATTTAAAATGGAAGCAGAAGACCTTTTTGAATCTGAAGGATATCACTTTAGTTTGTCAAAAACAGTTTGGTGATTTAGTGCATTAATGGGCATTTCTATCCTGGAAATACGAATAGCCTTCGCATGCTAACGTTAGCATGCTAGCGCCGTATGCTAACGTTAGCATGCTAGCGCCGTATGCTAACATGGGAGTGGGGGTGTTGAAAATGTCCTGAAACAGTTACCAATGTCTTGTTAAGCTCTGTATTCCACAGAACATAGTAGGATCTAAAATGATTTTTAAAGATGAAGGAGCAAGTTGAAACATGCAGGGTCTCCCTCCTTGCTAGCAGGCTCCATTGGGAGCTGCCTGGCTAACTAACTACGGTGGCCCTACACGGCCAAAATTCTACAGCGGCCGAATGCACAGGAGCGGTAAAAATACAATATAAAATTTTAAAAAAGTTTTAAAATCTATTTTGGGGCTTTTAGAATCGATTCTGAATCGCCAGGACTAAGAATCTTGATTCTTTAAAAAATAGATTTTTTTTTGCTGCATCCCTAATTGCTACACACTGAAACCTTTTTGTCCACTACTAGATTTTTTTTTTTATTAACACAAACAGAACTACAAAACACTACATAAACAAAAAAATATATACAAACTCTTGTGAATGATAACATAACTACAGTCTATAAGCTAGGGGGCGGTTTACAAAATGATGAAAGTTGAAAAAATACTAGATACACACACTAATATTACTGTATGAGGGACGACCATTGCACTGCCTATGTCATATTCAGGGGACGGAGAGCAAGCAGAGGGAGGGGGGTCAAAAACACCAGATGAGAATTTTTTCACTTTGCAAAGTCTAAATTTGAGTTAGGATGACATTTTTGACTTGTGAAATTTTCTCAACAAGCTTATTTTATGCTTTTCATTAGACTACTATTAGCTTAAAAACACTTTTCATTTCTCCTTTAATGAACGTTCACACAACAAGACAAGGTCTGTGATAGCTCAACAAAGTATCATGCAGTATCTGCATAGCAGTGTTGTACCAGCAGAGTACCATAACACAACCACACACGGGCTAACACCTGCAGAACAGACTGAACAAAGCCTCTTTTACCTGAACTTGCTGTTGATGTCAGAGATTCTCCAAGCGTTCTGAGTGTCAAACCCCATCCTCTCCACCTCGTTCTTGAACCATGAGGTCACGTGTTCTCCTGCAAAGAAAGCAGTGGTAAGACCAGGACAGTGGAGATGCTCCTGTGGGAGTCAGGTTGGACGTGTGGGAGACAGAGGCTCACCTGGCCTGCACAGCTCCCCGTGCTGCTCCTTCTCTCCAGCATACACCTCCATGCACCAAGCGTGGAAGGCAAAGGAAAAGAGGTCCTCCAAGCGAGAGGGAGGGTGCACTACGGCGCTGAGGCGTTTGAGCCACTCCTGACACTGCTCAAAGGTGGAGAACTGACACCTGGAGACCAGAAGACGAACACACGGTCAACACGCCTCAAAGTATGAACAATCCAACACCTGATCATTTACAGTTCACAAACAGGAAATGATTCCCTACAATATTAACCATCATTTTTAAAGAGGAAACTGAAAAGTAGGTTTAAATGAGAGTTTTTGAATCTACTAAGCTGTCACACAAGAACAGAGTTAAACAAAGAACATTACTTGCACCACTCCGTTATTTTAATTTATGACCATTCTAGTTTTTCATTCAGTACCTTTTAAGTAATAAAGTATAAAAGGTTTACATTAAAACTGTTTTGTTTCTAATCTAAAGTGACTTTGTCATTTAAATGCTTCATATATATATATATATATATCATACTGAGTTTTCTCCGCAGGGTGTCTGGACTCTCCCTTAGAGATAGGGTGAGAAGCTCAGTCATCCGGGAGGGACTCGGAGTAGAGCCGCTGCTTCTCCACATCGAGAGGAGCCAGTTGAGGTGGCTCGGGCATCTGGTTAGGATGCCTCCTGGACGCCTCCCTGGTGAGGTGTTCCGGGCATGTCCCACCGGGAGGAGACCCAGAGGAAGACCCAGGACACGCTGGAGGGACTATGTTTCTCGGCTGGCCTGGGAACGCCTTGGGATTCCCCCAGAGGAGCTGCTCCAAGTGGCTGGGGAGAGGGAAGTCTGGGCCTCCCTACTTAGGCTGCTACCCCCGCGACCCGACCCCGGATAAGCGGAAGAAGATGGATGGATGGATATATATATATATATATATATATATATATATATATATATATATATATATATATATATATATATATAATATATATATATATAATATATATATAATATATATATAATA
>JBBPBX010032755.1:0-21447 GCA_038048925.1 Garcialebias charrua
CCAAACTATTACACTGTACCCCCCTATTTTTAAAATGCCTTCACCTTCACCAAAGAACCAGGGGGGTCCCGAGCATAACTACCCACCATGGGGCTCTGCTCCTGGGCACGCTCTCATCTACCCAGGGTCCGTAAACTGTTCATCGGGTACGCATCACCAGCTTGTTATATTCCCCACCAGTACGTCTCTGACAGTGTAATGGCCGAACATACCATCTCCTTCTGCGTCTTCTTCGTCTCATTAAAATTGCAAGACACAACATCTGTTGTTCAATTATAATTTGCTCCTCTAATAAAGACAGTTCAAGAAGCGAGCGGGAAGCCATTTTGTTTGTGTTGTGACGTCAAACAGTTCTTCTTCTACGGTAGATTTCTTCTTCTACACCCTTTCTTGTAACATATGCACAGGTTTTAGAGGCTACTGCCACCTGATGGCCGGTAAAAGAACAGCACTTTGCCATGCGCCGCCGTGCGTCAACCATAAACACAGCGGCGAAACTAAATACTTGAAACTAAACGCAGTTCGCGAGGCGACCAAGATGGCGGCTTGAGCGGACGCTCCTTTTCAACATGTGGCGCCAATTGTTATTAATGCAACTGGAAAACCTTCATTTTAACGCTAAAAACATTACTTTCTTTGCGCTATTCATCTGAACAGGGAAGAAAACCCTTTTGATAGTGCAACAATGTTTTCAAAAGATAGGAAAAGATCTTCCAAAGAGAACAAAGCACCAGCTTCCAGCAAGAATGTGGCTAAAGCGGGACATGACTATATCAAAATGGCGAATCCCCTACCTCCGGATGAAGAAGACTTTCCACTGCTGCCTATTTCACCAGAGGGGACACCTTCTAAAGAACCAGCTCACAAAAAAGCACTCATTGAACAAGGTGAGGAGATGAGCGTGAATAACCCTGATATTATCAAAACCCTCTCCAAGCTAATCAACACGCGCTTCGACACTGTAGAAAAGATGGTGGGTGACAACTCAGTAAAAATTGAGGGGCTCAAGAAATCAATTGACTTTGCCTTTGAAGAAATTAAAGACGTGAAAAAAAGGGTTGGCAGCATTGAGAACAAAATTAAAAAAGATGAGGCTACCCTTCTTCAGCTGGAAAAAAGACTAACTGATTCAGAGCGGTACTCCAGACGTGGGAATCTGAAACTTTACGGTGTTCCAGAAACTGTCTCAAAAGAAGACGTGAGAAAAGAAACCATCAAGATCTGTCAAACCATCTTCCCTGAAGGGAAACTCAAGCTACCTGATGTGATTGATACTGTCCACCGTTTGGGAAAAATAAAAGAAAATAATAATAAACCTAGAGGAATCATCCTGCAGTTTTCTTCCAGAACCTACAGAGATGCTGTGTGGAGAGCTGCAAAAAATAACACCTTCTTGAAGGAACGCCATCTTCGCTTCACAGAGGACCTGTGTCCAGCGGACCGGATAACCAGAGCAGCACTTTGGCCAGCGATCGAGGCAGCGAGAAAAGAGGGGAAGATCGCCTACTTCGTGGGAGCCCGAGCCTACGTGAACGGTAAAGAAGTGGATCTCCCTGTGAACTAACATGGACACTCCACTCCCCTACTAACTCCGGATAGAAGAGGATTCCTGGAGTCACAAGATCTGTAGGCACTGGGAGCTGAGACTTTAAACTAGCATTTTATGCACCTTGTTCAGAAAAAAGTTCATCTTGATGTAGAAGATTCAAATTCAACTAAAACAGATTGCACTTTTTGCTCTCTGAAATTGTTCTTATTAAGTAGCGTTAACAAAAATAACATTTATGGTTTATTCTTCCAACTTTTCTGTAAATCAGCGCACAGGCTGAAAGCAACACAGCACATTCACTAAAACTTACATCTCTTTTTACAACACTGTCGTTATCTATATGTTCTTTGAATGCCAGGGGGTTAAAAAATTCCACAAAACGGAAAGCTTTATTTCTTTTTGCCAAACAACAAAATACAGATCTTTTTTTCTTTCAAGAGTCACACTCTACTAGTGATGACATAAATTTTTGGAAAAACCAGTGGGGCAACACCCTATATTCATCACATGGTAGCCAGCATTCAGCTGGCACTCTTACACTCAAAAACAAATTTGAAGGTGACATCCTTTTGAATAAATCTGATTCTCAGGGACATTTTGTATTTACAATATTGTCATACTATAATAAAATCATAATTACCATAAATATTTATGGTTATAACTCAAAAAATGAAAACTTACAACTTCTCTCTCTGATAGAACAAAATCTAGCCGATGGTCTAAACAAATTTCCTAATGCAATTATCCTCATGGGAGGGGATTTCAATATGATACTAAACAATCAATTGGACAAATGGCCTCCTCGAGCTCAAGATTCTAACACTCCTCTAAAATCTTTTATGCAGAGATACAGTTTAAAGGACATCTGGAGAGAAAAATTTCCTTTAGACACTATTTACACCTGGAGTAATAATGATGGATCTAAACAATCTCGTATTGATTATTGGTTAGTGTCTGATCACCTACCAAATAATAACTTTACTGTTAACATTCTTCCGACTCCTCTCACTGACCACAAAGCAATATTTATTTCATTACATTTTACTGAAAGCCAAACACAGAATAGGAAAGCTTACTGGATTTTAAACAATTCATTACTTAAAATGCACCCAGTACAGCAAAAAATCTCCCAAACAATCTCTTATTTTTTTGATAAAGCCAACTCTGAAAATAAATTTGGTGTCAACTGGGAGTTATTTAAATTTGAGACTACAAAATTTCTAAGGCAATTTGGCTCTGACTTTAAAAAGACCAAGAAAGCTGAAGAAAATAAAATCATTGGTGAAATTATGACGCTCTCCAAAAAGAGTCCTCTAGACCTCTCAGACAATGATAAATTAAATTTAGCTATTTTACAGAATAAGCTGGACGAAATTTATAAAAATAGGGCAGAAGGAGCCTTTGTAAGATCAAGATTAAAATGGTTGGAAGAAGGAGAAAGTAACTCCTCCTATTTCTTTCAACTAGAAAAACATCGTGCCAAATCCAATACGCTCCATGAATTAAATATAGAAGGCCAAGTATCCTCTGATCCAAAAATTATTGCAAACTATGTCAGCTCTTTTTACAGTAAACTTTATGCTCTTAGTCACTCTGACAAAAACCCTGAGCCATTCTTAAAATCAGTCAACACGCAGAACATCCTTGACTCTGAACGTGAGATGTGTGATTCTCCTCTTACAGTTAATGAAACTCTTTCATCTATAAATCGTCTAAAAAATAACAAATCTCCTGGGTCAGATGGGCTAACAGGGGAATTCTATAAGCAATTTAGTGATCAACTTGCTCCTTTTCTTACTAAAGTATTTTTAGAGAGCATTGAAAAAAGAACTCTCCCCGCTACTTTAAATCAAGGGATCATTACCCTTATACCTAAGCCCAAAAAAGATAAATTACTTATTGATAATTGGCGCCCTATATGTCTTTTGAACAACGACTACAAAATCCTGGCATCAATTTTTGCGGAAAGAATTAAATCTGTACTAAATACAATTATTGGAGAGGCACAATCTGGATTTATGCAAAATAGGCACATTTCCAATAATATACGACTTGTTCTTGATATCCTTGACTACTCAGAATTAATTACTGATAATAGCTTCATACTCTTCTTAGACTTTTACAAAGCGTTTGACTCTATTAATCACAATTTTATCTTCAGCTGTCTTCATAAATTTGGATTCGGGCCCTTCTTTTGTAGTTCAATTAAAACATTATATAAAAATGCTAACTGTTCTGTCAAATTAAAAAATGGTACCTCCCCTAGATTTAACTTAAATCGAGGAATTAGGCAGGGTTGCCCAATTTCCCCTTATCTCTTCCTTTTAGCCACCCAAATTCTTGCTGACTTTATTTCTATAAATCAACTAAAAGGTATTTCTGTTTTTGGTAAAGAAATTCAAATTAGTATGTTAGCTGATGATACTACTCTTTTTTTAAAAGACAGCAGTCAAATTTCACCAGCTTTAAATTTAATCCAAACCTTCTCTAATGTTTCAGGACTTCACTTGAACTTTAAAAAATGTGAACTCTTACCAGTTAAAGACTGTACTTCAAAATTTATATCTAATATCCCTGTCAAAGAAAGTGTAACATATTTAGGCATAATTATCTCCAAAAACAACTCAGAAAGATGCTCTTTAAACTTTGCTCCATTAATTGACCAAACCAAAAAACGTTTTAATCTATGGCTTCAAAGAGACCTAAGTTTTAGAGGACGTGTTTTATTATCTAAAGCTGAAGGAATATCACGACTTACTTATTCTGCACTTTCCCTAGACTTAGACAATCAAACATTAAAGACTATTGACCAAATGCTGTTTAATTTCCTATGGAAAAATCGTATTCATTACTTAAGGAAATCTGTGGTAATGAGCTCATACGAGAAAGGAGGCTTAAATTTTCTCGATTTCACAACTCTAAACAATACCTTCAAAGTAAATTGGATAAAATCATATTTAAAAAATCCGTCTTCCATGTGGAATATTTTCCCACATCACATCTTCTCAAATTTAGGGGGGCTCGATTTTCTCCTCCTCTGTAATTACAATATAGATAAAGTACCAGTAAAACTTTCTGCATTTCACAAACAAACACTTCTTTCATGGGCACTTATTTATAAACATAATTTTTCCCCTCATAATTTTTTTATTTGGAATAACAAATTTATCCTTTACAATAACAAATCACTTTTTTATCCACAATGGTTCAACCAAAACATCCTTCTAGTGGGTCAACTGTTTAAGAAAAATGGATGTTTACTCAGTTATGATGAATTCAACATGAAGTTTAACCTTGCTGTCACTACTAAAGAGTATGATATTGTGTTTGATGCTGTTACTAATGAAATTTGTGAACTCTTTAGAAACAATGTTTTTGATGAACAGAAATCCTTGTTGAATGTAACTGACACCACTGTTGGTAAAGCTTGTTTTTCTTCAACATGTAGGAACAACAGAATTATCCGTGCCCTGTTCCAGCAGGATATTATTTCTATCCCCTCATCTGTCTCATACTGGAGAAACTTTGTCCCTGACTCACAATGGAAAAATGTGTGGACATTTCATCAGAAACTGATGATAAACAACAAAATGAAAGATGTCTCCTTTAAACTGTTACACAGAATATATCCTACTAATCAATTCATGAAGAAATATATCAAAACAATTGACCCCAACTGTAAATTTTGCAAAGAGCACCCCGAAACAATCAGTCATTTATTCTGGAATTGTTGTATCATTAAGACATTTTGGAAGCATTGTAATAATTTTATCATCAGTAATATTGATTCAAAATTTTCGTTAAGATATGAACACATTATTTTTGGCTTTCACGAAAAGAATATTAATGTTAAAAAAAACTGGCAATTAATTTAATTATAATATTTGGCAAATACCATATTCACAAATGTAAATTTTCATCATCTTCGCCTTTTTTTCCAGGCTTAATTAAAGAAATAGAATTATATTTATGCACCATTTCTAAGAGTAACAACAAGAAAGCTATAAACACGTTTGAATGTTGTAGCTCCTTGAGTATATTTAATGTATAATTTTATTTTTTATGCACTCATTGTAGAAATCTGGCACCCCCCTGGCATAGTTATTTTTTTTTCTCTGTGTTCCTTGTTCTTGTAATCTTGTCCTTTGTTCTTTTTGTTCACATTCTTATGATTGTAAATGTATCTGTAGTAAATTAATTAAAAAAAAAATAAAAAAAATGTGTTAAGACAGAAGTATGTTTCACAACACTTATTTAACAACAAACGCTGACGCTTCAATGATATTCACTGCAACATGTAAATACGCACACGATTGGCTGAATTTCAGAAAAGGGGCGGGACAGAAAGCTGGACCAATAGAGTTTGAGCTCTCGGTCAGATACCAAAAAGTAAACATGCTTGTTTTGGTGTGTCAAACAGCAGGATCCTGTCCATGCACTCTTCATGTTATGTTAGTGCGTGTTTGTTTTGGCGAGCAGTGCTACATTTCTTTATGTGTTTTAATGTATAAGTGTCGCTTTTGCTGGTTTTTATAGAGCTTTACGACAGCTGTTATGCTAACAGGCTAACCAGGTTTTAGCTTAGTACCAACATGAGCTGACGATTTAGCAGGAAGTAACGACTTGCAGCAGGCAGACGGTAAAACTGTGTTATTAAATCTTTTTATTTGTTGTCTTTATTAGACCCTGTTAGAGGTACAGAGACTTCTACTCACTTTTCCCTAGTTTACTTCCGCTTTTTGCTTTTTTTATTTATTTTTTATTTTATTGAATGAAGCAAATATAACAAACAATTCAAAAATATCAATATAACAGGGCATACAATACAAGAACAGGAGAAAAAATGTTTTTAACATTTGATATGATTATAAAATTACACAGAGAATTATTAATACCATTCTAAATAACAACAACAAAAAAGACTAAAAAAAGAAAAATAACATATTGAGGAACATAGCATAATGCTAAATTAGTAACAAATGTAAGAGAATTTTCAAGTTTTAGGATAATCCATTAATATATTCGTATAAGGATTGAGCTTTTTGAATTTTGCAGCGTACATTTTTCAATATATTTATTTCATTTAACAACTTGCGGAACAAGGGAGCAATTTTCAAGCAACGACTTTTGTGGATAAAGAATTTTGCCATAAAGATTAGGTTGTTGTTACCAAACTTTAAAGCTTCATTTCCTGTTAGCAAACCAAATTTAATTGTAGTAAAATCTAATGGTGGGATAGAACCCGCTTTGTGCTTTGTTACCGCAGCTTGAAGCTGTTCGGAGAAGGCAGCTGCCTGAGAGACAGTGATGCTGGACAGATGAAATGGAGCCTGAACGTCAGAGTCCAGCTATGACGGACGGACAGCGGAGTCCCGCGGGGGCAGACGCTGGCTCCTCGGGCCGGCAGCGCTTCAGAAGTTCGGCCCATTTCCAAAGTGTGCTGGACGGCCTGCTGTCTCTCAGACACACCGGCATCCTGTTCGATGTGGTGCTGCTGGTGGAGGGTCGACCCATCCAAGCCCACCGTGTCCTCCTGGCAGCCTCATGTGATTATTTCAGGTAAGCAGGTGCTGAGTCTCATGTTTCAGGTTGTCTCTGCTGTTATTCTCACTTTAGTTTCTGTGTAGGCGTCACTAAATAACTTTAATTTACCGAAATAAATCTTGTCAAGACTGGATGTTTAGATTTTTTGCAATTCTTAGACATGTCTTCACACTGACATCTTTATATTACACTATTTCTTTATTGTGTATTGCTTGTTTAGTTTTTTTTTTTTTTCAGACCACACTGCACTTTTGAGTGCAGTCTTGTTAGTTCTGGCAGCCTAACATCACAAGACACAACTCAGTTCAAAGTCCAGTTCAAAACAAACCCCTGCATGTTTTGAGCTTGTTTTAACATGATAACCACATAAATATCTTGAGTTATTGGGTTGAAGCTATGCGAACACCTCAAAACTGTAAACTTGAGCTGTACAGTGTTAAAATCCTGTAGAGGATGAGTTGTTCTGACTTCACTTATATCTGCTGCAGACTGTATAAAGACTTCAACATTAGGACAGCTAAGATCCAGTCTCCCTCAGTTCTGGGTCTGTCTGAGGTCTCCTCACACTAGGGTGTGCCCAGAAATCCTCCAGAACCCGTTGTGCATGAAACAAGACTGTCACTGCAAAAACATTCAAAAAATGATCATAACAATCGGGAGTCACTGGTAACACACCTGAACTGGTTAAACTCGGGCTGATGACGTTTCTGTTTATTTTTCTGATGAACTGATTCAGAGTCACTCGTTTCATCTAGTGATGGGCAGATGAGGCCTCATTTGGTGTAAGGCACATTTCCCAAACGGTGTTGAATCAGTGTTGCTGTATCACTTAATGGCGACATCTGCTGGATTTAAAAAGTCATTGTAGGCAATCTCTAAAAAAAGTTAAGTCTGATCAACAAAGTTCATGCTCAGTCATCCGACATCTGGACAGTCAAAAAACAAACAAACAAAATGTAGAAACCAAAAAGGCGTTCAATACAAGATCAACTGGACTTTATTTGTAACAGAAAACGTTTCGACTCCTTGAAATTTACATATGATGGTGCGTGGTTCTGTTATAACTCCAAACTTCTCACAGTTTGTTCATGGAATTGAGAAAGCCTCCTGGATTGGAGTCGAAACGTTTTCTGTTACAAATAAAGTCCAGTTGATCTTGGATTGAACGCCTTTTTGATTCATCATGTCCTGGACGACTGAGAATCTTCACCAGCAAAATGTAGAAACGTTTCGTCTTTCATCCAAAATACTTCTTCAGTCTGAGGAGCTGTATTCAGCTCAGTCTTATAAATAGCACCTTCTCATGGTGGATAAGACTGAGCTGACTGAAGAAGTCTTTCGGATGAAAGACGAAATGTTTCTACATTTTTGTTTTTGTTTTTTGAATGTCCAGATGACCAGACTTAACTTTTTTAGATTTTTCTACCTGGATTATTGAACATGCATCAGGTTATTACAGGCAAATTCAATAAGACTTGAAACAGACTGAACTAAGTTCATTCACAGGTTTTTATTTAAAAACATCAGCTGCTGTAACATCTTATAAGGAGGAGGCCTTGAGTAACTGGGACCGGGCTTTAACCCAGGCTCGGCGACAGCGCATAGCTGCCAGATGTGCAGAAGGGACGGTGGCATCCCGGTCCTCAGAGGCAAATACAGGAGGTTGATATCCATATACCACGTAGAAAGGGGACAAACCAGTGGCAGAAGATGGCAAGGAGTTCATAGCATGCTCCACAATAGGCAGGTTCCTGGCCCACTTGGTGCTNATCAAACAGCGAGCCAGTCTCTACTGTTGTTCTCCTTCTTCCACCGAATGAATTGTTTTGTTCTGACTTCATTATTTATCACTTGATTTATCGCGCGATCTCGCAATTCCCGCGCATGTGTCTCGGAGCGGCGCATCCAGGCGGACCGGAGCGGAGGTAGTGTAAACTGGACTTTGAGATGCTCAGCTGCGACCTGCGGAGCGGGGCGGAGCGGAGCCAGAATGCATGTAGTGTAATCTATGTAAACTAATTCAGATATCCTTCAGAAAGAAATTAGAATAATCCAGAAAAAAAAAGATCACTAGTGGAAACGAGAACGGAATAATATTTTACCTTATTCTCCGTGATAAGATTAAAATGATCCCACACAGGAGAAAAACTTCCTCTTCCTTGGTTGATCCATTTGATGACAAGCCAAAAAACAATGCAAAGCAAAGAACACAAACTATTTCCATCCAACAAAACCCACAAACGTGTCGATACATTTTCTTCCTTATAAATACAATTTGACACGTTCACAACCAAACGATACAGTAACGGTATCGGTCACGTGGTTTTCCTTAAAGTGATGCGCACACGACACGGGGCTTCGCCTTGTTTGCTCGGCGCATGCACCAAAGGTTCAGTGTCGTCAGACCCATCAATAGTTTTGTCAGTCGTACAGTTCATGCTCAATATGTACTATTAAAGTTTGAATGGAAGCTTTTGGATATTTACAATTGTGCAGAAGTCATTTTACTACTTTAGGTTTTTCAGCAATGCATTGTGGGTTTTTTGTGTGTGTTTACAACCAATCATGATGCCTCGTTATCGCTTGTTGATCAGCATGTCTCACTTTTCTCCACCAGGGGCATGTTTGCCGGAGGCCTCCGGGAAATGCAGCAAAAGGAGATTCCAATTCATGGAGTTTCCTACGTGGCCATGAATAAAATACTAGACTACATCTACACTTCTGAGATTGAGTTAGACCTGGAGAGTGTTCAGGAGGTCCTGATAGCTGCCACGCTGCTGCAGGTAGGATGAAGTGAGACGCTTGCTCCTTTGTGTTGCCGTGCATTGTTCAGTGCAAACTTTGCCGTTTTGTTTTGTTTTATGTGATATACAGCTTGAAAATGTCATTGGCTTCTGCTGCGACTTCCTGTTCTCCTGGCTGGACGAGAGCAATATTTTAGAGGTGCATCACCTGGCTGATCTGTACGGACTGCAGCAGCTTAAAGCCATGGTCCACTCCTACATCCTCAGGAACATTCAGAGTTTGTCTCGGACAGATGTTTACCGGCAGCTTCCCGAAGAGGACGTCTTCAAAGCACTGAGCAGCGACAGCTCCAGGTGACCTGCGAGAACGAGGCGTACGAGGCTGCACTTCACTTTCACTACAGTCCTGATGAGGTGGAGACTGACCAGGTGTACTTGCAGGTCAGTCTGAAGGTGTGTCTTCATTTTACACTCATCTGGCATCAAGCTGATCTGTTCATTAGTTTACCAAATGCATTAAAAGAAACTGGACGTTTGCATCTTTCCCAGGACAATCTCAGGATGCTTGATGCTGTGCGTTTCTGTCTGATTGAGAAGCAAACGCTGCAGAGACTCCACAGCAGACTGAAGGAATGTCCTCTGAAGGATTCGGTGTCTGTCGCGCTGCGGTACCACGAGCAGGAGATGTGGCAGCCCACCCTGCAGAGTCCTCTCACTCAGCCGCGCTCCACCTTCCACTGTATCCTGGGCTTTGGGGGCATGTTCAGCTCCAGCTCCGTGGCAGACAACAAGCAGCTGTTCCACGCCTTCCACCCGAGCTGGAGGCAGTGGAAGACCCTCACTGCGGCTCACACGTCACAAATGTCCAACCAGGGCATCGCCGTCCTCAACAATTTTGTCTACCTGATCGGAGGGGATACGAACAACAAGAATGGGTTTCGTGCAGAGAATTGGTGCTGGAGGTGAGAGTCTCTCAGAACGTTTAACGATTTTACTGGTTCAGACTGTGCTTAGTTTTCATTTTACCATCAATTCAAACATCGGTTCAACCAACCCTAACAGAGATGAGTCGAGATCAGTGGCACTAAGAATCTGGTTTTGCTCTCCATGACTCCAGAATTCTGACTCTGGATCTGTGTGTTCATGTGGAACTGCACCAGAGAATCTATCTCAGTCAGGAAGCTGGAAGGACAACCAGATAGAGATTAAAAAAGAGAGAAGCAAATCTGAAAGTTATGCACCATAACTCATGTTCCCTGAAGGAAGGGAACGAGGTGCAGCATATGCTATGGGAATTGCGCCCCCGCGCGATTACCTGAAGGAATACATTCACGCCTTTACGGCAAGGGCGTCAGCGTTGCGCCAGAGGCCCCGCCCTCTGGGTATTTAAGCCGCTGACGCCCATCCATCTTTCTCCAAAATGCACTTCACCGAGCTTTCAGCATTGAAAGGGCCAGATATGTTGCACCTCGTTCCCTTCCTTCAGGGAACATGAGTTATGGTGCATAACTTTCAGTTCCCTTTCAGTCATGTTCTCTCGGTGCAACATATGCTATGGGAACGTAATTCATTCACGCCCTTGAAATGTTCAGTAAAATGCATGCTAGTGTGAACGTCTGCCTTTGTTCAACAGATATCTCAAGGCTACTTTCTACTGTGTATTAGAAAGGACAACCTATGTGACATCACACGCAGTAACATCCAAACTGTAATGCTTTGCAAAAGTGTTTATTGAGCTCCAGTTCGCAGCAGCACAAATGTCTGCAATTGGTACACCCTTGAACAGTGACCACGAGGTGGCCAAGCCCAGAGTAGAGTGAGCATGTACTCCAGAGGACACCTGTTGACCTTTGCTACTGTACGCCCTCTTTATGGCCTCAGTCACCCAATGTGAGAGGCGCTGTTTTGATAGGGCATTTCCTGTAGCAGGTGCTGCAAAGCACACAAACAGTTGATTTGTTATTCTCCATTCGGCTGTTCTCTGCATGTAAGTGCTTAAAGCCCTCACAGGGCAGAGAGCCTTCAGCCTTTCCTGTTCCTGAGTGAGGACAGGAGCAGGTGGAAAAGAGGAGAGGTCAAAGTCCAGACTTCTAGGGTTTAGAGTCAGGACCTTGGAGATATATGCGGGGTTAGGCCTTAAGTTGACCTTTGACCCATCAGGGGCGAATCTGGTACACATTGGATGTACAGACAAGGCATGGAGGTCACCCACGCGTTTCGCCGAGCAAAGGGCCAGGAGTAGAGTGGTTTTATAATTTACAATTTGTCGCTGATAATGTTTGCTCTGTATTCACTGTGTTGGTTTGTTAAGTGTCCTTGGGTGTCATGAAAGGTGCTTTTAAATAAAATGATTATTATTATAAGATAATAAATCTATCTTAATCTCGTTCAGTGGCTCGAATGGGGGGTCACAGAGAGCCCTCAAGACCAGACTAAGATCCCATCCAGGTGTCAGGATCCTGCTGGGGAGGGTCTCTTTNTTGGATGTACAGACAAGGCATGGAGGTCACCCACGCGTTTCGCCGAGCAAAGGGCCAGGAGTAGAGTGGTTTTATAATTTACAATTTGTCACTGATAATGTTTGCTCTGTATTCACTGTGTTGGTTTGTTAAGTGTCCTTGGGTGTCATGAAAGGCGCTTTTAAATAAAATGATTATTATTATTATTATAAGATAATAAATCTATCTTAATCTCGTGCAGTGGCTCGAATGGGGGGTCACAGAGAGCCCTCAAGACCAGACTAAGATCCCATCCAGGTGTCAGGATCCTGCTGGGGGGGTCTCTTTCTTAGCACGCCCTTCATAAATCTTATTATGAGAGGATGCGCGCCAGGTGTCCTGTTTCCCCAGCCTTCGTGACAGGCTAAAATTGCTTATAGGAACACTTTGATTGTTGAGAAAGAACTACCCTTTTCCAGTAAGTCCTGAAGAAAAGTCAGGAGCTGAGCCAGGTCACATGAATAAGAAATAATATTTCTTTCTGTGCACCAAGCTTCAAAAATACGCCATTTCTGTGCATAAAGAGACTGTGTTGACATAGCTCGGGCATTCTGAATGGTATTTACCACATTTTCTGGCAAGCCTGATGCCACCAGCTTGTTCCTTTCAGACACCAAGCTGAAGTTTTCCACAGCTCCCAGCCTAAGTGGCGGGACTGCTTCTTCTGGTGACGTGGTGTGTCCCTGAAGAGGAGCAGTTGGTGAAAACAGTTCTCCTCCGAGGGTCCTGGGCCTTGTGACCCCCTGAGGGTCAACCAAGTTAGGAAGAGGGTCTTTTTGTAGATGTGTTGCCATATTACTCTGTTCGAGAGTGTTTGAGGACAGAGACAATTTGTTGTCATTATTAGACAAAAGCGGAACAGAATGTCTGATTTTCCTCTTTCTATTAGGGGTCATGGGACTGAGGAGCTGCGAGTTTTGTAAGCGAGCAGATCTCCTGACCCCAACCCGTTTCTTGGTTGGGTCTGGTTTACTGGTCTCCAGCCTTAACAGAGCGCTGGAACCAGACAAACCGCCCGAGGTCTGTGTGTCACCCGGTGGGGGAACATTGTTTAAGAGCAGGACTGAGTCAGCACAGTGAGTATGGTCACGTGCTGCAGCATCACTGCCAGAGCATTGCGTGTCACCCTTAAATGATAAGGGGGCAGCTGTAGCGTGAGAACGTGGAGATGGTCTTTTGTGCTTGGTAGAATTTAAATTGGTTGGTGACAGAGAGTTCAGTTCTCCTTGATTAAGAGGAGGAGAAATCTGATTCAGCCCCAGTTCGTTTATGCACATAGCAGTTTGATCGCAACCGCCTTTGTGCACGTGTGAAGCAGGTGATACCTTCCTGGGGGCTGTTGAAAAGGCGTCCGGAAAGGTGGGACGTCAGATTCTGTCGGCGCGCACCCCTGGGATGCGAACGTATCACGAGTTTGTGTGGTTTGTGTATTGTCCGCCCCGTGGTTCACAACGGAGCGGGGGCTGGAGCACGTGACCCCCCCTCACCTGTCTTTGTGAGAGGTGTGGGACCTGCTTGCAGGCGCCTCTGCGCCTGTCTGTTACAGACAGAGCAGAGGCACCCTACTGGGGCTTATTGATTAGGCTAACACCCCTTGAGCTGTGAGGGAGGGGGGGAAATGCCCCCCTCTCTTTATTTCGGCTGGTAGGCCAGAGGGGCCTGTTCTACTGAAGTTATGTTGTTGTTGTTGTTGTTGTTGTTGTTGTTGTTGTTGTTGTTGTTGTTGTTGTTGTTGTTGTTGTTGTTGTTGTTGTTGTTGTTGTTGTTGTTTTTTTTGAGTCAATAAAACAGAGAGGGGCTGTTTTTTGAGCTTTATTCGTGTTTACGTGTAACGACATATTTGAGTTTATGTCACTCACAGCAGGAAAAACATGATTTGTGCATGCAACAGAGTTACCAGCTTTTTGTACCGTGCTACAAATAAAGTCTGGACATGAAAGGATCATTCCCCGTACCGCGTGGGCGTGTGATCGTGTAAAATGAAAACGTGGACCTGGTTCATCAGGCACGTTTTTGTCTGGTGTCCCGGTTCACCGAGGAGGCCCTGTGTCTGACCGCCTGGCGGGGGACAAACCTGTTTTTGCTCCAGGCTTGTTCGGTCCGAGGTGGGCCCGGCGGTGGACGCTGCCGGTGCTCAGTCTCGTACGCCGGTCGCTTTTGCGGTGGGGCACATGTTGCGGAGTGGTGTCGAGGCTGCGTAGGTCTGCCCCCAGCTGACTTCCTGTGGGGGCGAAGGTTCTCCTGGGGATGCCCACCCAGAGAGCTTCAGCCTGTTTGCGCCTCTGGTCCAGCTTGGTCTGAATTCGATCCAGAGCTTTCCCAAACAATCCCGTCGGTTCTATCGAGTGGTGGAGAAAAGGCACCTTTTGTCCCTCCGGGAGGTCTGTAAGGGTCATCCACAGATGGCGAATCGTGATGACCACCTCAGCCATGCCTCTGCCCTGAGCAACAGCAGCTGTTCCCATCATGCGGAGCACAAAGTCTGTTGCCCTGCGGGCTTCATCCAGCAAGTCAGCAGCAGCTTGTTTGTCCGACTTTACCTGGAGCTCCTGCAGTTTTTCCGCCAGGTAAGCCTGCATCAACGCGGACGCGTTCATCGCGCTCGCCACGAGTCCCTGAGCCCTGTAGCATTTCTCGAGCAGAGAAGCTGAAGCTTTACACGCTTTGCTGGGGAGAGTTGGTTTTGTCCCGGATGACTTGGGAGCCAGGTGAGACGCCAACGTGTCCTCAATTTGAGGCACGTTGGCTATTCCCACTTCATCCATCCCGTCCACGTCGAGAAACTGTGAAAGTGGTAACGGCATGGGAGCTCTTGGCTGAGCCCAGGTGCGAGTCAGCTCTGTGAGGAAGTCCGGGAACACGGGCATCCTTTGCCTCGTGGCGGCCTGCTGCTTTGAGTAAAAATAGTTCCCCGCCAGCCTCGTGACCTGTTGACGAGGCGGGGGTTCTGGCCATGGTTCTGGGGCCATCGAGCGAAGCAGTCTGCGGAGAGAGGAGAGAAGTAGGGGTAAGGTGCCGGACTAGCTTTCGCTAGCCCAGCAGTACGCAGGAAAAAATTCTCCGTACGCTCTGTGTAGGGAGCAAGCTCACCTCTGTATGAGCGATGAAGCAACAGAGAAGTCCCGCGAAGAGAGGTAGTTCAGGTGTAAGCGAGGTGAAGGGCAAAAAGATAAAGATGGATGGGCGTCAGCGGCTTAAGTACCCAGAGGGTGGGGCCTCTGGCGCAACGCTGACGCCCCTGCCGTAAAGGCGTGAATGTATTCCTTCAGGTAATCACGCGGGGGCGCAATTCCCATAGCATATGTTGCACCGAGAGAACATGACTGAAAGGGAACCACACAATTTGTTGCTGCACGAGTTCATTAGAGCTTTATATTAATGGTTTTTAATGTTCAGATGCTGATGTTTATAAAGGCATGAAAGTTTGATATTTGTATGATTTAAAAACACTGCACTGAAAGAAAAGCAAATATTAAAAACATTTTGGTCTGGTGGGTGGGTTTGAAATGTTCCATTAAAAGTGTTACAGGTTATTTTATGAGATCTTTGTGTTAACGAACATGGGGCAGTCAGCTCTAAGAGCAGCAATGTTTATGATTAATTCAGTTTCTGTTTAATCCAGTTTATTTATATAGCACCAAGTCACAACAGAAGTCATCTCAGGTCACTGAACAGAAACATTCATAGATTAAAAATTTTTTTTTTAACATTATTTATCTGAGGAGCGGACTGCTTTGAATTCAACTCCATCACAGAACTCTCATCTTGAGCAAGTATGAAGTTGACAGTGGAAAGGAAAAACTCCCTCATGAGGAAGAAACCTTAGCACAGGGATCACCAACACGGTGCCCACAGGGACCACATGAGGTGCTCACGGGGCATGTTCTAAAAATAGCACTCATCAAGGAGCACCACCCAAAAATTGTCATTAGTTATATTTTTAAATTTAAAAAATAACATTTGCAAGGATGTATATTTGAAATGAAAATGATTAATATAAATTTAAAAAAGAAATAGTTATACATATACTATACAGTTTAGCAAGCTTGTCTGGGGTCAAAGTTCAGAAACAGACCACTCCCATCTCTTCAGTGGCGCAACTACAAGCTAGTTTTACCTCCCAGAGGGGAAAGTGGCAGAAAAACATCAGAAAACACATTTGCACAGTGACTGGGAGGAAAAAGTATTTCACAGTGTTGAAAGACAAGTGTCTTTGTCTCATTAGTGGCTGTGGTGACAGCAAAACACAACGAGGAGCAACATGCTGGTGAAGATTCTCAGTCATCCAGGACATGATAAATCAAAACAAGGTGTTCAATACAGAAACAACTGGACTTTATTTGTAACAGAAAACGTTTCGTCCTTCATCCAAAGGACTTTCTCAATTCTAAAGGCTCCAGTATAGCGGTTCGTTGTGCAGCACGCCGCTCGACGCGCGCGTGTGGCGCGCAGGCAGTTCACAGTATAGCCCAGCGTGAAGCTCCAGCGTGAAGCTCCAAATTCTTGACATAATTTGAGCAGCAGCAGGGCGGAGTGTTTACCTACGGGACAAACTGAGGTCGGCCTACTGAATTGATTGACATGTCGGGTGGGAGGAAAAAAGGCAGAGGGCTGCGCAGCGGTTTTCTGTGTTTGTATGTTCATAAAAAGTTCTAAAAAATAAAATAAAAACAAGGAGCGCTGGTCCTGCAGCCCACAGCCCACTAGGAAATATTTAGAACCTGGTGCATCCACGTTGGACATGACTTTAGTTCGCTCGTGACAAATTCATTCATTCCTCCTCATCGGAGGAGGAAGCGAATGGTGACCGCTTCAAGCGATCACTTGACTTTTGGCAAAAAAACAAAAGAAAAGTCCAGATCAGCGATGAAGAAGAGGAATTTAATAAATTTGGGTCTCGTACAAAACAGTCCGCCACCGGGCAGTTTATTGTGAGACAACGCGCGCGCGTAAGCGGTCGTAAAATTTGAGCTTGGCGCGTTCACGCCCGCGTTCAAAGGCTTGTGCCGCGGCGCTCGCACGGCGTGGCGTGGCGCTCGGCCAAACGCAGAGCTATACTGGGGGCTTTACAGCAGACTGTAGCCGTGTTTCCATCAAGGTTTCTTGATGCACATTTTGAAGTATCGCATCAGAAAAGCTGAATGGAAATGGCACAATTCGAATTAACTTCCTCTAATTCTCAAAAAAGTTGATACGCTCGCTTGAGGTTTTTTTGGGTTTTTCGAATCAGAGCCGATGCGCAAAACGAGAGATAGAAACAGATTTGACGACTCAGTTCTGACGTTGCGAACATTTACGTCACGTGACTTCGTCTCCGGACAACATGTAACATCGCTAAAACTAGTTGGCATGACAGAATAAATACAACTTGCCCGATAGCAACACATACCTGAAATATTCTCTCCATTTTGCCGAGATGTGTGGTCGGGTCCTGTTTTCAACCGCTACTTCCTGTTTACTGTAGACATGCGTAACGCTGACGTCTGACGTAATGACGCGGACGTCTGACGTAATGCCGCTTTGCGTGGCCTGGTGGATGCGCTTCAAGCCAGTTGATGGAAACACTTCTGATTCGCATTAATTTTTATTTACATTTTTGCGAAATTTCAAAAATTCGCTCAAAATTCGAATTGAAAATAGATGGAAACACGGTTTGTGAGAGTAAAGTTATAAATGCTGAGCTGACACACACACATACACATACCTATGTAAATTGAAGACTGAGATAACACACACACATACCTGAGATAACACACACATCCTATGTAAATTGACAAATCACACCTCACACCTTAACAGTAGGGGTTTCTCAAGATCTTTGTAAGTCTAATTCACAGATAAGGCTCCTCTGTTACCATCAGTTGTGAACTGTCTGGGAATCAGTCCCAAAGCTGCACCATACGTTTTTGAAAGTTGGAATCTGAGTCCTCGTCCTCTGTTAAGAGAAGGTTGTTCTCTCTTAACATAAACAGATTCCTTCACACCCCTCTCAAACCACCTGTGCTCTCGGTCCAAAATTTGCACACTTTGGTCCTCAAATGAGTGACCCTTGTCCGTGAGGTGGAGGTGAACAGCTGAGTTTTGTCCAGAGGAGGAGGCTCTCCTGTGTTGGGACATTCGTCTGTGAATCGGCTGTTTAGTTTCTCCAATGAAGAGGTCTGTACCTTGTAGCACTTTGAGATTTTCATTAATGAAAAGTGCGTTATAAATTGAATTCATTATTATTATTATCACGTGACTTTTTGCACAAAAAAAATAAAAAGGTCTAGTGAGGGGGAATTTAATACATTTTTGTCACATACAAAACATTCCTCCATGCGTCGTGACGCCGTCTCCACGACCACAGCGGCGCAGACAGCTGCAGGCTCTGGCGTGAAGAGTGTGAAGGCTGTCGGGTGAGGTCCCCACCCGACCTGTCAATCAAAGTAGCAACCACGGCGCGCGCACTAGCCTTGCGGAGTTTCAAAAATTCAGAGGTGCACGACACGCGCCAAACCGATGCGCAGAGCCTACGCGCAGGGGCGGGGACGGTGATATTACGTCACTTTTGGCGCGCGCACCCTCGCGCCCTATGCGACGCGTCAACCATAAACCAGGCTTAACACACTGGCTGCTAACTGCTATAGAGAGAGCGCTCTCTCTAGCCAAGAGACTGAGGGGGACGTTTTTTTGTCATGGACCACATCTGGCGCTGACAGAATATGGTCTGTTAGCAGTCGTCCGGTTGATTTAAGAGCTCGTAAATAAGTTTTTTCGTTTTTACTGATAGATAATTAGTTATTAGCGGTACTGCATTTTAAATAAAAATAGCGCAAATCCGCTTATGAATTATAAAAGTTAGTCAATCCGCTGTAACGCTGACAAATTGTTTAGGTCCGCTATAAGCAGATTAGCGCTTTAGCGCTCCCCAGCGGTCTGGCGCCCACCTTTGCATAAAAGAAATAGTGTTTTATGTTTATATCAGTTTTCTGCTGTACTAAATCATCTGTTTTGTCCCCTTTGTTTGGGACTGGAGCCCCATCTGAGCTGCTTTTGGGTGAAGGCAGGGGACACCAAGGACAGGTCCCCAGTCTGTCCCAGAGTCACCCAGGACAGGTCTCCAGTCTGTCCCAGAGTCACCCAGGACAGGTCTCCAATCTGTCCCAGAGACACCTAGGACATGTCTCCAGTCTGTCCCAGAGTCACCCAGGACAGGTCTCCAGTCTGTCCCAGAGACACCCAGGACAGGTCTCCAGTCTGTCCCAGAGTCACCCAGGACAGGTCTCCAGTCTGTCCCAGAGACACCCAGGACAGGTCTCCAGTCTGTCCCAGAGTCACCCAGGACAGGTCTCCAGTCTGTCCCAGAGACACCCAGGACAGGTCTCCAGTCTGTCCCAGAGTCACCCAGGACAGGTCTCCAGTCTGTCCCAGAGTCACCCAGGACAGGTCTCCAGTCTGTCCCAGAGTCACCCAGGACAGGTCTCCAGTCTGTCCCAGAGTCACCCAGGACAGGTCTCCAGTCTGTCCCAGAGTCACCCAGGACAGGTCTCCAGTCTGTCCCAGAGTCACCCAGGACAGGTCTCTAGTCTGTCCCAGAGTCACCCAGGACAGGTCTCCAGTCCGATGAGATTAACAAGCATCCACACTCCCAGTCACAGCTAAGAACAATTTACAGTTGTACAGAAGAACCAAAAAAGATTCAAACTGAGGACTTGCGTTCTTCATTGAGAGTTCTAATCACTAATTATCAATAATAATTGATCATATTTACCAAGCTAAATCATTAATCATTGTGTGGAGTCTTTAATAATACAGATCAGATCAGATGTGATCAGGCAGTCATATATTCACATGTATGTTAATGCACTATACTATAATTAAAGGTGAGCCGTGCAGATTTGTTTGTATCAAACAAGTAGCACTTTGTGTCAATCGGCCCCACTGAAGTAGCTCAGTTTCAAAAAGATTGGTGAGGCCTGCATTAGCAGAACCAGAATCAGGACAAGCGAACATCTGCTTCAACTGGCTGGGTTTGAGAGGAACAGAAACACAATGGCAGGTCAAGAATCACATGTTAAAATAGAAATAGGATCAGATGAAAACTATTAAATGTTAACAAATCATTTAAGGCAATGAGGTCAATTTGTCCTCTAGAAGTCTAAGTCTATAGAGCTTTGGAGCAGACGTCACTGTGTGGGCGGGTGTCGGGGGCGTGTCGGGGCGTTCCCGTTTCGACCGCCATGTTTGTTGCCCTCAGAAAAAATAAAAGAAATTCAGGAGATTTCTTCCGTCACGGTTCTGAAAAGCAGGCAAAATAAAGTGGACTGTATCCTAATAAGCTTCTCCCAGGTGAGAAAAAAAAACTACATGGAAAAAATCGGTATAATTGGAAATGTTGCCCGTTTGAAATAAATAAATAAATGGAGCAGAGACCTGGAGTAATCCTTGCCTCCACTGACATTCCCTTCACAGTCATTTTAGCAGACCTGGTCTGTGTCAGTGTTTACACCACAAATAATTTTTATAATTACAATTCACTGGGAGAGCTGGTCCAATCTATGAACAGCTGGGTAGATGATTTGGACATTTTTAAAGCCCCCAGATTGTAAATACGTTGAAGGTACGTTGTTTTTGGCTCCTAATTGTACATAAATTATTAATTTACATTTCTTTCAGAATCAAACAACCTTCTGTATGCTAGGAGTATTAAAAACTGAGAAGACTTTATTTTTAAAGTATGTTTTTTAACTAAATTACAAGGGTCCAAGTTGAAAATTACCTTATTTTTAATGACTTGAGCATGTCTAATAACATGTAGACTTCAAATCTTGATTAGATTACTATAATCACTATATACAGTATATGTATTAAGATGCATATATATATATATATATATTATACATTGTCTTTTCATTCACCATTTTAATGGTGTTGTTCACAGGTTCTGCTCTGACTCTGAGCCACCAGAACACCGTGGGTCATGCTGAGTAACAGTGTGTCTACACACAGAAATAAAATGGTGTGTGAATCATCAAAACACCTACATTAAAATACAGCGAGCAGTAAAAAAAATCTTAAAGTTAAAGCATGTGGTTTCATCATAAACACCAACTCCTGAACTTGGAGCATCTTC
>JBBPBX010032755.1:21593-31698 GCA_038048925.1 Garcialebias charrua
CTGATGGACTCGGTGTGATCGCTGCTGCCTGGAGGAAGTTCCCTCACAGATACAAGACATGCAGCATCCAGCAGCTGGAGGCAGGAGATGAAGTTTACCTGCAGAAGCATCACCCACTCTGCACAGGTGCATCATCAAACCACTGTGACCGTGTGTGGACCACACAGACATGGCTGGACGTCTACAGAAAGCATGAAGCTTCCTAAAGATATTTCTCAGAGCTTGTACTTCAAGGGAGACATAATTATGTAAAACATGCTGTTGACTTATATTTGCACATTTTTGTGTGTTTTCTATAAAATGTATTAACTCACACGTTCATCACATTTACTGGAAATGTTTAATTACATCAAATGTTTACTTCAAAATGGATCTGTTTCATTTCAAATTCAAACAATGACAACAATACGGCAAAGCAATGAAGTCCTGTATAGTACCTGACTTTTTTTGTGTCACCTCTAAGAAATTCTTTGTCTAGCTGTTTTTTATTCAGCTCTGACCTGAGCTCCCTGTTTTCCTGTAAGAGACGATTAATTTCTGCTCTTCTTTGTTCGCACAACTGACATTCTGTTTGTCGCCTTTTTGCTGCTGGTTCATCTTCCTCCTCCCCATCTGCAGCGACAGCTATGATGTCCTCTCGTGGGGTTTCCACCGCAGACTCCACAACTTGCTCATGCTCCTCTTCAGCAGCCTCCATCACCTGTTGGTGCTCATCTCCTGCTGCCACCACCACTGGTTGTTGCACATCTCCTGCTGCCTCCACCACTTGTTGTTGCACATCTCCTGCTGCCTCCACCACTTGTTGTTGCACATCTCCTGCAGCCTCCACCACTGGTTGTTGCACATCTCCTGCAGCCTCCATCACTGTTGTTGCACATCTCCTGCAGCCTCCACCACTGTTGTTGCACATCTCCTGCAGCCTCCACCACTTGTTGTTGCACATCTCCTGCAGCCTCCACCACTTGTTGTTGCACATCTCCTGCTGCCTCCATCACTGTTGTTGCACATCTCCTGCAGCCTCCACCACTTGTTGTTGCACATCTCCTGCAGCCTCCACCACTGTTGTTGCACATCTCCTGCAGCCTCCACCACTGTTGTTGCACATCTCCTGCAGCCTCCACCACTTGTTGTTGCACATCTCCTGCTGCCTCCATCACTGGTTGTTGCACATCTCCTGCAGCCTCCACCACTTGTTGTTGCACATCTCCTGCAGCCTCCATCACTGTTGTTGCACATCTCCTGCAGCCTCCACCACTTGTTGTTGCACATCTCCTGCAGCCTCCATCACTGTTGTTGCACATCTCCTGCAGCCTCCACCACTTGTTGTTGCACATCTCCTGCAGCCTCCATCACTGTTGTTGCACATCTCCTGCAGCCTCCACCACTTGTTGTTGCACATCTCCTGCTGCCTCCATCACTGGTTGTTGCACATCTCCTGCAGCCTCCATCACTGTTGTTGCACATCTCCTGCAGCCTCCACCACTTGTTGTTGCACATCTCCTGCTGCCTCCATCACTGGTTGTTGCACATCTCCTGCAGCCTCCACTTGTTGTTGCACATCTCCTGCTGCCTCCATCACTGGTTGTTGCACATCTCCTGCAGCCTCCACCACTTGTTGTTGCACATCTCCTGCAGCCTCCATCACTGTTGTTGCACATCTCCTGCAGCCTCCACCACTTGTTGTTGCACATCTCCTGCTGCCTCCATCACTGGTTGTTGCACATCTCCTGCAGCCTCCACCACTTGTTGTTGCACATCTCCTGCAGCCTCCATCACTGTTGTTGCACATCTCCTGCAGCCTCCACCACTTGTTGTTGCACATCTCCTGCTGCCTCCATCACTGGTTGTTGCACATCTCCTGCAGCCTCCATCACTGGTTGTTGCACATCTCCTGCAGCCTCCACTGCTTGTTGATTTTGCCAAGTGCAGTGTTGGAGCCCAGTCGGGATTTGACTCATCCATCTCATAAGAAGATTTGCCTTGAAGAGAACGCAGATCAGTAATATAATTATTGCCAGAAAACATTACTGTCATCCATCTAGTATATTATTTTTTTAGTTGAAATTACTGAAGTTCCATTAGTAGATTACCTTATTTTAATGGTGATGTATAAATGTCATAACAATGTACTACCCTTAAATATTCAGACACATTTTGTTAAAAGATGAAGTGCTTTAATGTGTAATATGTTGAAATTTGAAAATTGAGATGAGTTACTCATTTTTTGTTACTTATAGATTATTCTTTGAATAGATTGTTTGGAAAAGGGGCAGATATAATAAGATAGTTTCTTCTTTCTGCTGCCTTTCATTTTATATTTTCTTTTTTTTGTCTTTGTTGGGTATTTATTTTGATAAAATGAATAAAGAAATAAATTAATAATAAAAAACAATATGCTACAGTCAATGTGACAACACAATCAACTTTAAACAGTTTATTTTAAAATAACACAGATGTCCGACCTAAACTTGGTTGACCCACTATGCACTGAACTCGACCAAAACATGATACACCTTGACAAAATGGCACAACTCCAGTAAACTGATTTAAAATACTCACCTGAATGGAAATGTCTGGAACAAACAAGCATGTATCTTGTGATGGTGGAGAACGTTACATCAGGACGTCTCACTGCTGATATCCATGCCTCCTTTTTGTTATGGCCGACACAAGCTCGCCCTCGCGTTGTTTCCAGGTAGGGAAACTATAAAACGAGAGTCCGTTTTCTATTTTTTTACCTTTTCTGTCGTGTGAACGGACATTGCATCCTATTACACAGCAATTTAGGACCATTGCTAAGCTGTTGAAACCTGATTCGAACAAAATACGAGCAAGGCAGGAAAAATGGCGGATCGAAAAAAAACTACAAAAAAAACTACCCACAATGCTGTGCGCGGTGGACCAGTGACGTCACGCTCCAAAGCTCTATAGCAGCATAACAACTAAACAGCAGGGGGAATATTGTACAGTTTGGAAATATTAAAGACAAGTAAAACAACATTTCCTAATACTGTATAAAACATTAGAAACAAACCCTGGAACAATCATCTTTTACTTTATGTTTTATTTATGGACAGTTGAGTCATGTTGACATGTCTGACCTGGTTTGGTTTTTAGGATTAAGACAAATTTGCATTTATTTAAAGGTCAAGTGTGTATTTAAGGACATTTACAAACATTTAGGGCAAATTGTGAACAATTAAACTCAGCATCTCAAAAAAGCGAACATCGGTGAACAGTACTGTAGTGGGTTTGTGCAAGTTGTTTGGTGAAAATACATCAAATACTGTGCCCTTGTACTCCAACAAAAAGCCAGATGTCCAGTTAATTGTCTGACTGTCACATATTGACGTGCTTTCTGCTGAGTTTGCGTTTCGTCTTCTGACATCTGCTGCTTCCCCTCAGATACGACCCTCGTCACAACAGGTGGTGCTCCATCCAGCCTCTGCAACAGCCGCACGCAGACCACTGCGTTTGTGTGGTGGGCGGCCATATTTACACCATCGGAGGGCGCGACTACACACACGAGCTGGACTCAGTGGAACGCTACGACCCCCACACCAACAAGTGGGAATTTATGTCGCCTCTGAAGAGAGAGGTGATCATCAGTGCATGAGATGTTTGTATTGTCCACAAGATGGCATCATTTGCTGCTGTAAGTTTTATTTTCTTCAATTCTGTCTGATCTGCTCTTTAGGTGTATGCCCACGCTGGAGCTGCGCTGGACGGTAAGATTTATATAACATGCGGGCGTCGAGGGGTGGGGTTCCTCAGAGAGACGTACTGCTTCGACCCTGCAGCCAATCAGTGGACGGCGTGTGCAGAGGGGCCGGTGGAGCGAGCGTGGCACGGCATGGCTACGGTTAACGGACGTGTGTATGTCATCGGGGGGAGTTACGATGAGCGTGGGTATCGACGCGACGTCCTGAAGGTACAGAGTCGTGAGTCATAGCTGCTGTTTGCTGCTGCACTCAGTGAGGGCAGAGTAGCCTCAGTCAACTTGAGTTCATGCTGTAAAAGATGCATTTTGTTTATTTGTTTTGTGTGTTTTACATGTTACATTTTCTGACCACTGCAATTCAATTCCTTCTCAGATTATTATGAAAGACTCCAGTGAGCTAAGCTGGAGTACGAGTCAGAGCAGCTCGTTTTGACTTGGATCCTTATTTGAACAGCTCTTTTATGGAGATAATGTTTGTTTTACCTGTTTCTGTGTGTTTGTCTGTTAGCAAAATATCTCATGAACACTATACTCTGTGATGAAACTTCAAAGAGTAAAAGCAAAATATCTCATGAACACTATACAGGTAACCCCCGACCTACGAACGAGTTTGGGACCTAAGAACCGTTCGCAGCTCGATCCGTTCGTAGGTAGGGGGTGAAAATTATTATTTTTTAAAAATTCATTCATTCATTCAACCTTTATTTATCATGCTAACGGAGCGCGCGCACACATTTAAGCATGTACAGTAGTGTACTGTAATGTTAAACATTGCTATTCACATTTACAGAATAAATAAAAATATATTTTCTTACTTTGAGATGGTCATAGCCGACATCTTAGGTTGCCATGCGTTGTTGTTATCAGGCCGAGCAGCGCGACGAGCAAACCACGGGAGCTGCTCGAGGCCTGTGTTAGCTCTCGAGGCCTGTGTTAGCTTCTGCTAGCCAGGCCATGAGCTGGTGTTGGAGCGGCGGTGCGGCCCAATCGGCCATCAATCTGCAGTTGCTTCTCCGCCTGAGACGTCCACAGAGCTCACAGAGCGATTCCAGATAGTAATTAATCCATATGAGGCAATCCTGATCAACAAGTCTTCCAAACCTTGCTGCCTGTAGCCGTGACTAACCCTAAGATGGCTGGCCTCCGGTGACTGGCGACCTTCTTCCTGTTATGACCGACCTTCTTCCTGTTATGACCGGAAGTTGCACGATTATTGCGCAATCATGACAAAAATGATCAGAAATGATCATTTTTTATCATAATTATTATTTATAAAGCATTTAAAACAACCACAGCTGCAACAAAGTGATGTACACATGAAATTAAGAACATTTAAACACAAAAAAATAAAAAAAAAAATAAAAAAATTTTTTTTTTTTTAATACAGTAATTTCATATTTTTATTAAATATGATACGTTCGTAGGTCCCGTGGTTCGCAGGTCGATGGGGTCGTAGGTCGGGGGTTTGCTGTACTCTGTGATGAAACTTCAAAAAGAGTAAACTCTGGGTGTACCGGTACATTTACAACTGGTTACTTTTTGGAGTCGCTCGAGATGGCTGCCACAGCCAACCCACCCTAAAAACACAAACATGGCTTTAACTCAGTTTTACATTGAACTACAGTAAACTGTGGTGTGGTAGTAGCTGAGGCTGATCCCCAGTATGTGTTGTGAATGATACCAGATAGCACAACATCTTGGAATTGCTGTCTGTTAGCAAAATATCTCATGAACCACTGGATGGATTTTAAGGATTTTCAGGAACTTGTCTTTAACTGATTAATATTTTATGTAAACCCAATACAAGATGACAGGCATAGCCTCTCTCCTCCACCGTTCTGTCTCATCTCCTAACTCTCTACCCTCTCACATGGTTTCCACAGAATTTTGCAACTCCCTGATGTCATATTTCAATGAAAAGATTATTTCAATTCATAAACACCTTGGACCAAATACTGCCCCAACATCCATGTTGAACTCACCCCTCCCTCCCTCCCTCCCTTTCTCTATCTTCTCCCTCCCCTCTGCTGATGACATTGCTGACATTATCAGCAGGTCCAAGTCCTCATCCTGTCAACTTGACCCATTTCCCACAGTTCTTGTTAAATCCTGTCTCCAGTCTCTGCTCCCTATCAGGTCCAAGTCCTCATCCTGTCAACTTGACCCATTCCCCACAGTTCTTGTTAAATCCTGTCTCCCGTCTCTGCTCCCTATCATCACTAATATCATCCACTCCTCCCTAACCTCTGGCATTGTTCCCACAGCCTTCAAATCTGCTGCCATCACCCCCATCATCAAGAAACCAGGTCTTGACTTCACCAACTTCAGTAATCTTCGTCCGATCTCCAATCTGCCCTTCATCTCCAAGATCCTTGAAAAAACTGTTGCTAGTCAACTTCACTCTCACCTGTCCAACAACAACATTTATGAAGAGTTTCAATCTGGATTTCGCCCCCACCATAGCACCGAAACAGCTCTAGTAAAAATTACTAACGACCTTCTTCTTGCTGCTGACTCTGGTCTTCTGTCCATCCTCATTCTTCTTGATCTAAGTTCTGCCTTCGACACCATCTGTCATTCTATCCTCCTCAACAGACTAACCTCCATTGGCATCTCAGGTACCCCGTTAGACTGGTTCAACTCCTATCTCTCTGACCGCACTCAATTCATTCAGCTTAAATCCTTCCGCTCCCAGTCTTCCCCTGTCTCCACGGGTGTCCCCCAAGGCTCTGTCCTCGGACCCCTCCTCTTCATCATTTACCTCCTTCCTCTAGGTCACATCTTCCGCAAATACGGCGTCCATTTCCACTGTTATGCTGATGACACACAGCTCTACTTGTCATCAAAACCAAACTCCACCCACCCACCCTCCATCCTCACCGACTGTCTCAATGAGCTAAATCACTGGTTTTCTAACAATTTCCTTCAACTAAACAGCAACAAAACAGAAATCATTCTCGTCGGTACCAAAAACTCTATTTCAAAATCAGAACATCTTCTCGTCCCCCTTAACAACTCTCTGCTATCCCCCTCCCCTCAGGTCAAGAGCCTCGGTGTCATCCTCGACACCACTCTCTCCTTCACTTCACACATCAACAATATTACTCGGTCTGCCTATTTCCACCTCCGTAATATTAACCGTCTCCGTCCTTCTCTCACACCCCGCTCCACAGCCATCCTGGTGCACAGTCTTGTGACTTCCCGTATCGATTACTGCAACTCCCTTCTCTACGGCCTCCCCAACAAATCTCTCCACAAGTTACAGATGGTCCAGAACTCAGCTGCCCGTGTCATCACTCAAACCTCCTACTATAACCACATCACTCCTGTCCTGCAGCAGCTCCACTGGCTCCCGGTTAAATCACGCATCATCTTCAAAATTCTACTTCTCACGTTCAAAGCTATCCACAACCTTGCCCCTCAGAGACTCTACTTCCTCAGACGGCTGAGACGAGCCGGTCTGAGCAGCCCAGTTCTCACCTCGTTCTACAGGTGTGCAGTGGAGAGCATCCTGTGCTCCAGCATCAACGTGTGGCATGGAGGCTGCACAGTTGAAGAAAGAAAAGCTCTGCAGAGAGTGGTGAAGGCTGCACAGAAGTCTGTTGGAGTCAGTCTCCCCACCATCACAGACATTTACACCTCTAGATGCAGGAAAAGAGCCACCTGTATCATGAAAGACCTCACTCATCCAGCACACTCACTCTTTGCCCCACTCCCCTCAGGACGGAGGTTGAGGAGCATCAAGTGTAGAACCACTAGACTGAGGAACAGCTTCTACCCTGAGGCTGTTAGACTCATGAATAAATAAAAATAAAATTAAAATAAACACTGCAAAATATCACATCATGGTGATGCTGATATGTTTTCTTGTTGCTGTGTTCATCTGTGACCATCTGCTCATACAAACTCATGTTCGTGCTGCTGTTTATTCCCACTATATTAGGCTTAGTGTATTACTAGTTGATGTTTTTCTTAGTTAGTTCTCGATGTTATTACTGTTTTTCTCTTTCATTTGTTGTTGGATGTAACTGGGACCTCGTGTACATAATCTCGTTTTCATCTCATGTACCACATGCGGTGCAAATGACAATAAAGACTCTCTGACTCTGACTCTGACTTATCTATCTGACCTCCTACAAATCTCCATCCCATCACGCTCTCTCAGATCCTCCTCTTCACTACATCTCCATGTACCCTCTGCCCGCCTCTCCACCATGGGGAGCAGGGCCTTCACCTGCTCTGCCCCTCACCTCTGGAACGCTCTACCGCCAGACCTTCGAAACACCACCTCCCTTTCTCTGTTCAAGACTGCCCTGAAAACACATCTCTTTAGACTAGCTTATCATTAACTTTACTAAATGTATTTTTATTATTTTGCATTTTATAATCTTTATGTATTTTATATTTCAATTTGTCGCTGATAATGTTTGAACTGTATTGGTTTGTTAAGTGTCCTTGGGTGTCCTGAAAGGCGCTTTTAAATAAAATGATTATTATTATAGCCAGCTGATTGTATAAAACACAAAAATGTCTAAAATTCTGTCAGTTTTAATGACATTGTGCTGAAACTTTGTATTTTAGTAGCTGAGAGTCATTCACAACTGAGTGTGACACATGGCACAATATCACATGAGACTCTGCTTAACGTCGACTACAATTTCTGTTATTTCCAACACATGATCTTAGTCTAAAACATTGGAATAAACAGCAACAGATGATATGCGTTTCTTTAAGAAAAGCAAATCTTTTAATTATTTTCTCCTTTTTTATTTTTATTTCAGATGGCATGTTTTAACCCAGCTGCCAACTCTTGGTCTCTGCTGAGCCCCCTCCCCTCCGGACACGGGGAGGCCGGCGTGGCTGTGCTGGACGGTCGCATCTACATTCTGGGAGGGCGCTCGCAGGACAAAGGCAGCAGGATGAAATACGTCCACGTGTACAACACAGACTCAGACGAGTGGGAGAATGGGGCAGAGTTAAGGGAGTGTGTGTCTGGCCTGGCGGCCTGCGTCGTACTCCTGCCTCCTGCCGTGATCGCTCAGAGCAGGAGCTGGGAGCAGTGCACCAAGGCCTCAGACGTAGACCTCTCAGAGGACTCTAGTGAGGACTGAAGCAGACGTCTTCCCACTCAGCTGCTTCACTTTGGTGTTGATGGTGTAAGTGGCCGTGCATTGTGTCCTTTTTTTTTTGAGTGCCTCTAAATTGTCGCCGCTCAGCACTTTTGCACACGTTACCTGGAATATCCGTGGTACGCACACATCAACCAGGAGCTCGACCAGCTGAGAGGCTGCTTCAGTCTGTTGCTCTGTTTATCTGTCGATGTGACGTGAATCACTGGACACTTCTGACGTTTCACAAGCATCGTATTCTTGAAAAGACTTCAGTTTTTTTTTTTGTTACAGAATGTTTTATAACTGAGTTTGGAGTTGAGTGTTTCAGGCAGCTGGTCTTTCTTGGTTTGCTCTGTTGGGATTATTGTTAATAAAGTTATCACATTCAAGCTTCTGAACAATCATCACAATAGAGTACTCACTGGTATGGAGGACCAAACTGACATAATAATAAATAAAAGAATAAATATATATCTGACATAAAACAATACATATATAAATCAAAGTAGAAATATATATCCTAAATATATAAAAAGTAGAAATATATATCCTAAATAATAATAAATAAAAGAATAAATATATAAATCAAAGTAGAAATATATATTTTAATGAGAAATAAAAGCATAAATATATATATTCTTTTTTATATCTCCTTACACATGAGAAATAAAAGCATAAATATATATATTCTTTTTTATATCTCCTTACACATGAGTTTCCATCAATAACAATAGATATTTTGCTTTGCCTTTTTCTTGCTGTTTTTCCGTTTGCTGTATTTATTGCTGTATTTATTTATTTCTGTATTGTTGGCTGTATTTATTTCTGTATTCTTTTCTCGCTGCATTTCTGCCTCTTCGGTATGTTAATGAGGAGGGCTGCTTTCTAAATCCAGCTCTTCTATTGGTCAATAAACCGGAAATAGAACGATCAGTGTGCAGATCGATTGAGCATGCCTGCGCTGCAGTTCTCTTAGGAGATCTCCGTATTTGAGAGGAAGTAAACAACTATTAGAGATGTATCGTAGGATTGCTGAGGATTTAAGGCATGTTGCTAGCTTAGCTGAAAGTAATACAGTCAGTGATGACTATTTACTGTTTCCAGTCGATGTTTTGAGTGAGTGGCTGCTCCAGGTAGCTGCAGACACGGACACTGAAGCTGACTCATTAGTTGTCCAGATTTTGGAGGAAGTGGCTTGTCGTTTGCACAAATCTGTGTACCCCACAAGAACAGCTGGAAGACCTGGATATTTGCTGCCCGCTGACGTCTTTAA
>JBBPBX010032756.1:0-33679 GCA_038048925.1 Garcialebias charrua
GGGGGGCAAGTGTATGCATGTGATCCCAATTGGTATGTGTTTCATAGCACCAGTCTTTGACTAAGTGGGCTCCGTGTGTGTGAGAGTTTGTGTGTAAGAAAGGAGAACGCTCACATTTGCAGAAGAAATTACTAGTAATTGTACTTCCCTGAGAGTAAATAAATGAACCGTTAACCTAAAAGTAAACTAATGAAGATGATTATAATTGAGAATGTAATCAATTGTAATACTGATGAAACTGTAATCATTTGTAATATTGAATGTTGTATGAAATGTCAAAAGAGAAGTGTCACAGTGGCCTGAGCAGATGAGGAAATGACTCCTTGATGTTACAAAGACTCAGTTCCCGAAAGAGGTATAAGAGCAGGGAACTTGCAACAGTAACTGAACTGAACTTGCAACAGTTACTGAACAAAACAGTTTGTTCTAAGTACGTGGCAAGTCTAAACCAGATCAAACCAGATTGGGTGTTCAGAGGCAAAGTAAACACCCTGTTTTAATATTCATAAGAGTCTGACGTAATTATATTCCATAGACGTCATAGAAAATGGAGACGTTCACCTAAACCCATCCTTCGGGGCGGACAGAACCATCCTCCAAGGAGGAGACGGTTGTAGCAGAAACTATAAATAATCAATGATCTGATGAAACAATGTTGAAAAAAGGACCGGAGTTTGGACAAGACTGGGTGATGTCAGATGGCTCTTGGCTTCTGAAGAATTGGACGATTTGTAAAAATGACTTCTTTTGGACAAACTAGGAGTTACTTTTAATTTTTTAGCCCGAATCAGGACCAAAATCCATTTCTTCAAAATTGGGAAAGCTATTTGAGCTTGGGGCATTTCTTTCATACCCTGACCAGGGGAGAGGTGACTTTTTCCTTGCCTTCTAAAGAAGTTTATAGAACTTCTATTCACATGATGGTAAGGAGACGCTTCCTGATTATTGTCCTTTAACAAAGTTTATATCAAATTACTGCAACAGCACACATGCTTGAATACAAGGTGATACTGTAAGTATCTAGTCACAATTTAAGGTCATTTTCTCAGCGCTGTGGAATGTTGTCAGAGAGTTGTGATAAATAAGAAACCTTGACTTGAGTTGTCTGCTGATGTTGAACTGAGGGGTATTATAGAGTGTTGGAGTGCAGACACAGCCCTGGGGCTCCAGGGCGTGACCTAGCCTGTTGAGAAAGCAATGGTTCTCTAGCAAGAGCTGATAAGAATCCTAAAGCCTCGTGCCTCGTTTTCAAATCCCCTCAGAACAAAGGGACACTGTCTGTTGTGCTGTTCGACTCCTGGATTCCTACTCGACCATGGACAACTTGTCAACTATTATGTATCTGCTATATAATCAAATGTAATCACTGTATTGGATTGTGCTTGATGTTGTTCCCCCTGCAAACCATTAATTAAAGCATAGTAAAATGTAAAACTCTGGATTATTATTATTTCATCCCCTTGTGTTTGTGAAAATGGAGAGCTTGGTTCAACGTCAACATCAAGTTAAAGGAGGTTTTTAAGGGTTTCCTAGCTTTGATTATAAACGGCCTCCCTGAATCTTATCCCTAGATTCTAAACAAAACCAGATCGGAAACAATTGCAATGCTAATTAGGAGGTGAGCTGCCGTGAATGCATGTTTCTTCGTGGGGCACGTCCTGACCTCAGCTGCTAGGTTAAGCGACTCACAAGGTGAGATTTTGGATCCGACGTGCAGATAGGTCGTTAACACATCTGGGTGAATCATCTCAACACAGCCTTAAGTAAAACTGTCCTACAAAGCTATGAGTAATACCTGAGTGCTAGGATTAGTTTATAGACCCCTAGGAGGAGAAGGCTACAGTGGGATTTGTCATGGTTCCAGTGGCTACCTCACTCGGGAAGCAACAGACTGAACTGAATACAACACCTCAGACTGAAGAAGTCTTTCAGACGAAAGATTGATTGTTGTTTTTCCTTTTGTTTTTTGAATGTCCAGAGGACCAGACTTAACTTTTTTTTAGAAAGCATTAGATCATTTTGCTACAATATTAAATTGGAAATAGAGGCTAAGGTTATCAAAACAAGCAGTAAGTTCAGCTAAGATGATCTGGCACATTTTTAAGATCTGCCAATGTAAAGTAGAAATGAATTCAGAATGATTTTTTTTATCAGAGTCAGAGAGTCAGAGAGAATTTATTGTCATTTGCACCGCATGTAGTACATGTGTTGAAAACGAGATTATGTACACAGGGTCCCAGTTACATCCAACAACAAATGCAAGAGAAATACAATAATAACATCTAGGATTAACTAAGAGAGACATCACATCAGCTAGTAATACACTAAGCCCTAATGTAGTAGAAAAACATCATTATAAACAGCAGCACGAACATGAGCAGATGGTCACAGATGAACGCAGCAACAAGAAACAGATCAGTACAGTATCAGTATGATGTGACATTTTGCAGTGTTTATTCTTATTATTTATTTATTCATGAGTCTGACAGCCTCAGGGTAGAAGCTGTTTCTCAGTCTAGTGGTTCTACATTTGATGCTCCTCAACCTCCGTCCCGAGGGGAGTGGTGCAAAGAGTGAGTGTGCTGGGTGAGTGAGGTCTTTCATGATGCAGGTGGCTCTTTTTCTGCATCTGGAGGTGTAAATGTCTGTGATGGTGGGGAGACTGACTCCCACAGACTTCTGTGCAGCCTTCACCACTCTCTGCAGAGCTTTTCTCTCTGCAACTGTGCAGCCTCCATGCCACACGTTGATGCTGGAGCACAGGACGCTCTCCACTGCACACCTGTAGAACGAGGTGAGGACTGGGCTTCTCAGACCGGCTCGTCTCAGCCGTCTGAGGAAGTAGAGTCTCTGATGACCTTTCTTGATCAGGCTGGTGGTGTTGTTGCTCCAGCTGAGGTTATCATTCAAGTGTACACCCAGGTATTTGTAGCTGGAGACCACCTCCACCGCAGATCCACCTATATACAGTGGGGTGTGGGTGTGTTTGTTCCTTCTGAAGTCCACAATCATCTCCTTCGTCTTCTTCACATTCATGTGAAGGTTGTTCTCTTTGCACCAGCTCTCCAGATGTTCCACCTCCTGTCTGTAGCTGGATTCATCATTATCTGTGATGCATCCCACCACAGCTGTATCATCTGCAAACTTAACAATATGACAGCCTGGATGTGTGGCTATACAATCATATGTGAGCAGAGTGAACAGAAGAGGGCTCAGCACACATCCCTGAGGAGAGCCAGTGCTGAGGGTGATGGTGGAGGAGGAGAAGTTGTGGATCTTCACGGACTGTGGTCTGTCTGTTAAGAAGTCTAAGACCCAGTTACAAATAGGGGTGACTGTACAGTACTGTACATTTATCTATTTATTAAAAATATACAGTATATACAGTATATCTGTTTTTGTGCAAGTGTTCTTTAACAATATATTAAAACAGAAAACAAAAAAATGGTATTATACTGTATACAGGTAGTCCCCGACTTACGAGCGAGTTCCGTCCCTAGGGGGCGCTCGTATGTCAAAAATTCGTAAGTAGGATCACATAGTAAAAAAATAATAATAATTTTTTTTTATTTTTTTTACTTTTTTTTATTTTTTTTTATAAATGAATACATGTACAGTACTGGACAGTCACCAAGCACTTAGCCTATCCTAACACAGTTTTTAAAGATGAAGGAATAAGTTGAATTGTCTCCCTTTCACATAAAGGGAGCAAGCTCCCTATGGAGCCTGCAGGGAGGAGGGAGACAATTCAACTGACTCCTTCATCTTTAAAAACTGTGTTAGGATAGGCTAAGTGCTTGGTGACTGTACAGTACTGTACATTTATCTATTTATTAAAAATATACAGTATATACAGTATTTTTATTTTTTATTGTTTTTTATTTATAAATAGATAAATGTACAGTACTGTACAGTCACCAAGCACTTAGCCTATCCTAACACAGTTTTTAAAGATGAAGGAGTCAGTTGAATTGTCTCCCTCCTCCCTGCAGGCTCCATAGGGAGCTTGCTCCCTTTATGTGAAAGGGAGACAATTCAACTTATTCCTTCATCTTTAAAAACTGTGTTAGGATAGGCTAAGTGCTTGGTGACTGTCCAGTACTGTACATGTATTCATTTATTTTAAAAAAAAGCTCTTAAGTCCGGGACCTCGTAAGTCAGAGCGCTCGTAAGTCGGGGACTACCTGTAATCAGAATGCACATCCTGTTGTACATTACTCTTGATATTTTGACATTGCTTATATTTTTATAAAGTATTTCTACTCTGTATTTAACCAGATAACCTCTAGGGGGCACTACTTCACTCATCGAGAACAACAAATCATGTTCTTTCTGTTTACACACCTGGTTGTGTTCAGCCATGCAAGATCAAACAGCACATCTCTGCACAAAGATGTCAATATGAGCTTTTCATTATGAAGTGTTTTCAAGTTTGTTTTATGACTTACAGCTTATTTAAAAAAAGTAGGTTGTGATAAAAATCAGTAATGAATACTTCAGGAAACTGCTTTAAGCTTTATGTAGATACACATAATATTACCAAAGAATATAAGAGTTAAGTTAATAACAAAAAGTTTTTTTTTAACATATTTTACAAACACAAACTATTGATCATTTTTATATTCTATTACCATTATTTCATTATAGTCATTAACACATTTACTATAATCTTTTCAACATTGGCTCTCGACGGAGGCAGTCGCTAGTCCTTTCCTCTCCCGTCCTCCCCCACCCCTGCTGCTGCCTGCAGCTCCTCAGCAAAGCACCTCGAACGCAAATTAAGATGGATTGGAGGTTTGGGCATTCGATTCTACGAACAAGATTTCTACAGAAGAAAAGGCACAAGGGGAGCCAGTCCACCCTCACAGAGTGACGAAGAGGATACGCCATGGATTCCTGTGGGTGTGGATGGTGTGCGTCTCGCTCTCTGTGCTGTGCTCTGTGGAGGTGAAGAATCTGGATTATATTGGATTACGATGGCAGCGCTTTGCTTTTTGGCGTTTGTGGAGCACTGGCCTATCGCAAAAGAGGGAGACTTCAGCAGGACTTAATGCCTGGAGCACCCGACGTCTGGTCTGCGCGGTGACCTCGAGAAATCAGCTGTTTGCGAGCTTATCCAGAGGGTGAACAGATCACCCTCGGATTGGGACTCTGGACGCTGTGGTCAACATCTGAGGTCAGAGCTTGGATCAGTGGAAAAAGTCCCGAATTGGATCACTTGGAACAGAGTCGCCCTTACAGACTGAAAGCTGCAGAAATTACAATGTGAGCCTGAAGTGAAAATATTTGTCAATTCTTATCTGACTCCCTTGGAAACATTTTCTATGAGCGTTATCGGAGGCTGGCTGGTCAGACTGTTGCTATCTGGAATGTCTCATGGACAGAAACCTCCCTGCCTCGGTCTCAACATGCAACTGTCTTAAATGTGCTTATTGGTATAGTTTTTACTGTGTCATGCGGTGTCTTGGCAGACAAAATGTGATAATTGTTTTTAATACCAACGCTGTGACCCTCATGGTACTTTCCTTTTTTCACACCTTTGACCTTCATCCCGACACAGATGAGAGAGGCCGCGCTGAAGAACATGTCATGTGTTCTGAATAAGCAGCAGCTTTACACACTCACCCATCTTCAGGATGACTGTGCATACATAATCACGCTGTATTGGTGAAAACTGGTGCAATGTTAATAAAAGCTCTTTGAATCTTTGAATTATCATAAATATAACCATCTGTCTTACTAATCGTGGCTTTGAAACACTTTTTTAAAACAGTTTTCAATGTATATTTTCTTTAACAATAAATAATTTCAAACAACTGTATTAAAGGCTTTTAGCAAAGAAGACCCCAAACTTCATTAGATTCAAACTTGTTAAAGTGTGCATACTACAGATACTAAAACTTATACAGTGTACATAATAAAACTAAATAAAATGTTTGTAATTAAAAAATAAATACAACAATTGAATGTAAAGCCCCCAGTATAGCTCTGCGTACGTCCGTACGCGTGTCCGTACTGTATGCAGAGAGTTCAGCCTCACACCCCAGTAGGGATGGGAATTGAGAACCGGTTCTGTTAGAGAACCGGTTCTTAATAGTCCAATTCCATGGAATTGTAGGTTGCATGTCTTAACGATTCAGCTTATCGGTTCTGCAGACTCATGGTGGTGACGTATTTAAGCGCTGACATCACAGACATGCGCCGCGCCTGAGTGGTGGTGGCGTGGTGGTGTCTATGATATCTATGGTGTTCAAAATGGCGTCGCGGAGGAAGCGCTCAAGCGTTTGGCTTCATTTCACGAAAAAAGATGAGACCAGGGCTACTTGTAACGCATGCAACGCGTCCATTACGATAAAGGGAGGAAATACGTCGAACATGCAGAAGCATTTGGCCACTCAGCATGCGTGATTTTGAAGAAATGTACCGTTTTTAACACGCTGCTTGGAGGAGAAGGAAGTGGAGAGAAAGTGTCCACCTCCGTTGTAAATGTTACAGCAGGTAACGTCAAATTCTTTCACTTGTTACCTTTTAGCTATACTGCTTCCACTGTATTTTATAAATAATCTCCCTCTCCTGTAATAACATTTAGTTGACGAGGATTGCCGGAGTCTGGCTGGGTCAGAGGCTAGTAGTGTTAGCACGAGTGGTGTTGCTAGCACACCAACGTTAGCTTCTCCTTTCATGGAAGCAGGGAGAAGCTGTACAACAGCTGTTCAGTTTCCAACTGGGCAGCAAGAATTTGTTCGGTGGTCGTGTGGATGAAGAGGTCTCACATGGCAAAAGTGGTCCTCAAAGAGAAGCAACAACTCCTCAGTAAGAATGCATTTTAAATATTTTTATCAAAGTCGGCTAAAGTAATTTAAACTAATCCTCATGTGTGTGCCTTTCAGAGTTGCCCCAGCACATGCTGGTATTGGATGTGAGGACAAGATGGAACTCTGTTTTTTATGATTGAGAGGTTCTGTGAATAGTTTCCTGCGATCCAAGCTACAGCTGTAGACCCACGGCTAAGAAAGCCCATGGAAAATGACAAGTATGCAATGCTTGGTGGGGAAAAGACAAAATTAGAATAAATAAAGCAATTAATAAATGTTTGTTTTGTTCATATTGCAGATTGGCAGAGACTGGATCGTGAAATACAACTGTACAGAAGCCTAACAGCAATTCCAACAAAGGACAGCCCAACTCTCTGGTGGTGGATGAAGAAGGACACGCTTCCCCTATCATCTTTTGCTGAGAAGTATCTCTGTGTACAAGCATCCTCCACCCTATCTGAGAGGGTGTTCTCCACAGCTGGGGATACGATCAGTCCTGAAAGATCCCGTATCCTTCCTGAGAAAGCAGATATGTTAATTTTTCTGAACAAAAATTGCTAGTTTGTTTTGATTAAGTTTTATTGTTTATTAGGAAATTCCTAATAAACAATAAAACTTCATCAAATAGGAATACTACATATATTTTTGGTTTTGGTGAAAGAACACAAAATGGTTTACTATATTTTATTATCCAAATGAGAATTGATAACAGAATTGATAAGGAATTTAATCGATAAATGACATTGATAAAGGCATTGATATTGATAATTTCTTATCAATTCCCATCCTTACACCCCAGCATACTTTATCGCGTACATTCTCACGTTTTTGCACCAAATTCTTCACGTCATTTCCTTAAGGCCCCGACAGAGCTCTCTGCGTAAGGCAGTACGCCGCTGTACGTCGTACGTACGCAGAGGCACAAGCGTTGATGACTGACAAGGATCATAAAGAGTTCCATGCTGTATCACATACTGAAGTAGAAGAAAATGTTAATGAGCAAATCCCAGACATACAGACTGTTCGTAGAAGTGAAAGGCTAAGAACATTAACAGAAGGAGGCAAAGAGCTTCAAGAGGAGAAACTCAGGAGCCTTCAAAACAGATATGTAGTCAGCTTTGGAAAATAGAAATGTGAAGTAAAACTGATCAAAGCAACACTAAGTAGGAAAGCTTCTGACAGTGAATTAAAGGAGCTGATTAAAGACTTAAACGTCACTTGCACAAACGTTCAAACCATCTACGAACAAATACGTCAAATACAACCTCCTGATGCAGACACAAGGCATAAAGTTGATGCATGTACTTCACTTTCTACATACATTGTCAAAAGAGCTGAACAACAGCTACAGGGAGACTTCGTAGAAAGCGAAGAAGATCCGTGGCCAGATGTAGGGTCATGCTTAGGATCTGAGAGCACTACGTCAAGGTCAAGATCACAAAGATCTAAAGGTAGTTCATTCCAATCATGCTCACAACTAAGCAAGAGACTGGAAGCGGAGGTGGAGGCAGCTGTATCCAAAGAAGTATTAGCAGTAATGGAGGAGCAAAAAAGGGAAGCAGCCAAACTACAAAGGTTAGAACGTCAGAAGCTCGAAAGACAGCTCGAAGAAAAGCCAAGCTCGAAAGACAGCGAGTAATTGAGCAGCAGAATCTCGAAGAACAGCAATTAATGGAAGAACAGCGCAGAAGGATTGCACGCTTGGAAGAAGTTTAAAAACTGAATGCAGCAAAGGCTAGAGCAAAGGTTTATGATGAAGGTGAAAGTATTTCCGAAGGTCAGTGTTTACGAAGCAGTATTAAAACAGAAAGTGAAATTCAAGCAATCCCTATTATAACACGTTCCCTTTCAAGCTCCAAGTTTGACCCAAGCCCATAATGCTACAAGCCTTAGATATATACCACACATTCCTGTGATCATAAACCAATCTCAACCAAATCCTAGAGACCAACCTAAGGTTACCACATGCCAAACACTCAAAGCATCAAGCCCACCATTCATCCCACAAGTCACACAAGCTCCCTTTGGGCCTGTGTTGCACATTCCTACAGTCTTAAACCAAGCTCAACCAGATTCTGGTGAACAACCTAAGGCCACCACATGTCAAACACTCAAAGCATCAAGCCCACCATTCGTCACACAAGTTCCCTTTGGGCCTGTGTTGCACATTCCTACAGTTTTAAATTAAGCTCAACCAGACCCTGGTGAACAATCTGAGGCCACCACAAACCAAACACTCCAAGCATCAAGCCCACCATTCATCCCTCCAGCCACACAAGTCTCCTCGGTTGCAATTCAACAACAGTTAAATTATGAGCTAGCTAGCATACTAGCAGAAGCAATAAATGCTAATCGCCTTCCAACTCCAGAACCTGCGTTGTTTACTGGCGACCCTTTAAAGTTTAAAGACTGGCAGTTGTCATTTGAAATCCTGATAGAAAGAAAAAACATTCCAAAGAACGAGAAACTTTATTATCTCAAAAGGATACCTCGGTGGACCAGCAAAGAGAGCAGTTGAAGACCTTCTCTTAGTAGGCACAGATGACGCATATGATTCAGCTTGGAAGGTGCTAGAAAAGCGTTTTGGAAGTCCATTCACCATAGGAAAATGTTTTAGAGACAAACTTAACAATTGGCCAAAAATAAACGCCAAAGATGGAAATGAGTTGAGAGAGTTTGCTGACTTCCTTAAGACTTGTGAAGCTGCAATGTCACACGTAACAGCATTGAAGGTTCTCAATGACTGTATGGAAATTCAGAAACTTTTGCTAAAACTTCCAGAGTGGCTGACCACAAGATGGAGCCGGACCACTATGGAAATAACAAAAAAGACTGTTGATGAAAAGTACCCATCCTTTCACCTGTTTGTTGATTTTATATCCACTGAAGCTGACATGGCTTGTGATTCCATTGCCTCAGTACAAGCTCTAAAATGTTTGTAAATGAGTGAACCCAAACACTCAAGAAGCCAAGTCATTCAAGCAAGAACATTAGCAACAGACTCAAGCCACACATATACTGTAACCTGTCTTTTCTGCAAAGGAAATGGTCACACACTTGATAAATGTTTCAAATTCACAGAAAACCCTGTCCAAGACCGTATCAAGTTTGCACAAGCAGAAAGGCTGTGTTTTGGATGTTTAAAGAGAGGACATCATTCGAAGGAGTGTGATACCAGGAGCACATGCGAAAAATGTCAAAGAAAACATCCTACATGTTTACACGACGACAAGTTCATTGAACGTAAAAGGGTAATATCTGCAACGAGCGATAATACTCTAGACGAAGAAGCTGACACTAAAGAAGAAGTTGAGCCAGCGATCTCTAATAGAGTAACCCGATCAACTTCAGGTACATTAACGTCCTCTATAGTACCTGTCTGGGTTTCATCAAAAATTCACCCAAACAATGAAGTTTTAGTATATGCCCTCCTCGACTCACAGAGTGATACATCCTTCATCTTGGAGGAAGTAGCTCAAGATCTTGACACGGATAAAGATAAAGTCAATCTGCGACTGTCAACTATGTCCGCCAAGTCAACAGTAATACCATGTGATAAGCTGGTAAACCTTCAAGTCAGAGGATACAAGCATGAAAAGAGAATCACATTGCCACCAGTCTACACAAGAGAGTTCATCTCTGTTAATAGATCACATATCCCAACATCTGAAACCGCCTTAATGTGGCCACATCTTGAAAGGCTGATGGATAAGATACCTCCGATGCTCGAATGTAAAGTTGGTTTCCTTATTGGCTACAACTGTCAACAAGCCCTCTTACCACGAGAAGTTCTTGCAGGCAGTGAGAACTAACCTTATGCACAGTTAACCGACCTTGGCTGGAGCATAGTTGGTTGCTCATCTCAAGTTCAAAATCATAAAGACGTCGTCGGCACAAGTCACAGAATCATTGTTCGCGAAGAAACCCCTGTGTCACAATCAGCAGTTGAACCCAAACATGTGCATTTTGTATGCAACACCCAAGTAAAGGAAGTCAGTTCAATTGATGTGATAAAGACTTTAGAACCTGGTTTTCTTAAGCATGCAACAGACAACCACTCGGTCACACAGGAAGGCATGCTCAGGTCAAAGGTGACCAAAGGCATAAAATGGAAAAAAAAAAATGGGCACTGCAAACTGCTATTACTACCCAAAACAGATTTTCAACTCAAAAAAGATTGTACACCAATAGCACAGTCAAAGGAAGTGAATCCAGTTCTAGAGCGTTTAAAGAAGTTATCTGATTGGTCGAGAGCTGTAAAGGCTATTGCTAGACTCAAGCGAGTTTAAGGGTGTTCAACAAAGAACAAACCAAGTAACAGATCTTGAAGAGAGAAGAGACACAGAAATGTTCATTATCAAGCTAGCGCAAAGAAAGGCTTTTATTAAAGAAATACAGAAAATTAGATCTCAGAAAGAAATGTATCTGAGCAAGCATAACAAACTAAAGCAGCTAAATGCTTTCTTGGATAAGTCCAATGTTCTCAGGGTGGGAGGAAGGTTGTCCCGATCAGCCTTACATCATATCAAGCACCTCCGCAATTCTCCCCAAGAAATCTCATGTGTCAGCCCTCTTCATCAAACACTTCCATGAACATGTACATCACTAAGGAAGAGGTGTGACTATGAATGAACTGCGTGCAAATGGCATATGGATTTTAGGATGTAGAACTATGGTCTCTTTGCACATCTACGACTGTAGCGAGTGTAGAGGATACAGAAAGGCCACAAACCTCCAAAGGCGACAGAAATGGCAGAAAGTTTCATGGAACCTGCAAGCGAATGACACTGTGATACTACAAGATAATACCCCAAGATGTAAAAGGAAACTAGCTTTAGTAGAAGAGACTCTAGAAAGTCTAGATGGCAAGGTTCGAAAGGTGAAATTAAAGACTAGAAAGGCCTATTCACAAGGTAGTGACCTTACTTGAGACCGACACGCACAGTGAATAGACTAAGACAGACACTCATTAAAAATCACATTGATAGCCAATTGGTGATTTAGGTGGGAGTGTAAGTGTCACTGAAAAGATTTATGCAGTAAAAGGGGAATTAATATTTGTTTTTTAGTAGTTAGAATATTTTGGGTTTAATTTGTTTTGCTCATACCTTGAGAATGTGATATTTTGTACAAGATGCATTTATTCTGTAGTGAAGGATTATTTTGTTAGTACAGTTATCGCGAGATTTGTGTGAACGGAAGAGAGTAGGGCTGGACGATATGGCCAAAATTTTTATCACGATATAGTTCTTAATTTTGGTCGATAACGATATAATTCGATATCGATATAAACAATATAAAAGCCTAAAAAAACTATAAACTATACAAATAAATTAATGTTCACCTTGCATTTTTATTTAGCCTCCAAAAAGATGGAAATCTCCGTCAAATAAACATAAAATTCTCAACCCAATAATTCTCAGTCGGGTCATCTGGACACTTTCTTTTTTATAGAAACGTTTCATCCTCCATCCAGTTTCTATGAAAAAGAAACTGTCCAGATGACCTGACTGAGAATTATTGGATTTGGTACCTGGATTATAGAGCATGAACTTTCTTGCCATAAAATTCTCAACTGTGTCAATATTAATAGTTTTAACTTAAAACAACTTTAAAATTTACAGCATTGACATTCATAGTTAATTAAATAAAACTTTTGGGTATCGTTATTGATGAGAAGCTGACGTGGAAATTACTTAAGAATAAAAATAACAAAATCAATTCCATTACTGTACGCTGGCATTCGACCGACTTTAAACGTTTAAATATGGTTGAAATGGCGTCAGTTTAAGAAAAAACATTCATTCAACATCAAAACAATGTTGAACACCAAACCATTGAAATGGTGTTGTTAACTCACTGTGGATTCACCTTTGAAATATAAACCAGTTTTGAGTTGTATGTATTATCAACATTATTTTTCACAAACGTGACTAAAAGATTTTGCTGGAATATGTTGGTTGAAAAATAACCTTGTTCCAACATCCAATCAATGTTGATTAATTAACCGTTGGAAAAGTGTTGACACATGAATACTGATTCAATGTTGAAACCTCAACTATGAATCTAATGTTTGAGTTCTTCATTCCTTTTTATTTTCTCCCGGCGTCTTTTCGGAACTTTTTTTTCTTCTTTTTTTTTTGTATGGTGAACGGTGTGCGCACTAGATGGCGGTAATACACTGGAAGGTTGTAAACTGCCGTAAAACCTCACAAGAAGAAGAAGAAGAAGAACAGAACGTTGTGCGCATGCGTGGAGTGGATTGTCTTGGTCACAGAGGCTGCGCGGGCCGAATTTAGCTGCAACAACGGTAAGTAAAGTTTTGTAAATCTATCACATTAGTTAATAAACCCTTGACAAACTTTGAACGATTATTTTGGGGGCATACAGTCAACAGCAGAATTTACCAACGGCTTACTAGCTGTGCCGATATTTTCGAGCTGTATATTTCGAGCTTCGAGATTTTTTTCGAGCTAGCTAGCTAGCTAGCTTGGACCGCATGCTACCGTCTACTAGCTACCGGCCGAGCTAGCTACACTGGCTCCACACGGCGGCTGTGTGTAAACAGTCTCATTGATATATTGGGTGCGTATTTGCTGCGGAGGTCGGACCGGAGCGGAACGCATGTAGTGTAGGGGCTAGCAGTCCAGTATTAGCGCGGGCTAGCTAGCTGGCTATCCCGCGCTAACACTGGGCTGTTGTACTTGTGATGGTCTGCTGAATGAGGTGGTTGGGAAAAAAAGAGCTGGAGTTTAATGTTTTTGTGGTCTGCTCTGTTAGGCCACTAAGCCTAAAATGTCTCAGAAATATGTTTAACATTAAATGATAAAACTTATCCCCCATACTGCCCATCGATCAATGACTTTTTTTAATCATGTGCTTTAAAAAAACAAACAAAAAAAACATTGTTCCCCCTCTTATATCTGTCAGCATTGGCTGTGGTCACACAAAGATGTGAGGACAGATGTGAGGACAAGACAGGCCACTTTTTTCCTTAAAGTCATAAAGAACGTTTCATCCTCCATCTTTAAAAAAATAATAATTTCCACCTTTCTCTTCATTAAACGTTACACGTTTGTGTTTACAGTCAGTCCATCCTGGTTATGGCTTCCTGTCAGAAAACACAGAGTTTGCAGAAGCTTGTAAACGGGAAGGATTCATCTTCATCGGACCGCCTTCTTCAGCCATCCGAGACATGGGCATCAAGAGGTGACCCGCCTTCCTGAAACACATATTTTTGAGTTTTTCTGATGAGGACTGAGCGTCTTTGCAACTGTAGACATTTTTTTCCAAAAGTTATAATGCAAGTTTTTTTTTTCTTGTCTCAGCACATCCAAACACATCATGTCAGCTGCTGGGGTGCCAATCACAGGTGGTTACCATGGAGAGGACCAAACCAACGAGAGGCTGCAGGCAGAGGCTGCAAAGATTGGTTATCCTGTGATGATCAAGGCAGTCCGTGGAGGAGGAGGGAAGGTGAAAGGACGCAGAGAAGAACTGAAATAACTTTGATAGCATAACTTCCACGAGCTTGATTTGAACCTTGCGTGTTTTAGGGAATGCGTATCGCCCGGTCAGACTCGGACTTCATCGAACAGCTGGAGTCAGCGAGACGTGAAGCCAGGAAGTCCTTCAATGATGACGTCATGCTTATTGAGAAGTTCGTAGAGGATCCCAGGTACGCTCAGAGGACTGTTTGATTTGGTCTTTGAAGAACTAGCAAGTTTTCAAATGTCTCGCTGTGTGTTGTTGGCAGACATGTAGAGGTTCAAGTGTTTGGAGACATGCACGGTAACGCCGTCTATCTGTTTGAGAGGGACTGCAGCGTCCAGCAGAGACATCAGAAGATCATAGAGGAAGCTCCAGGGGTGAGTGGAGTTCACAGCTGTTTACATTTAAAACAGATGTCCGTTTGACACGGTTTAATCAAAACAGAGGGTTTATATTCAGCATCTTTGTCACATGAGACATTTTAAATTCAAAGATCCGGACTTGAAGTTGAGGTACTTTTTGTGAAGTAATCCTTCCATCGGTGTGTAATTGTGACATTATTTTCTTCTTAATACAGTATTTGTTTTTAGTCCCGTGAATTATTTGAGTAAAAACATGATTTATTTATTTATTTTAATTTATTCATTTTAAATTAAAACGCAAAACAATTTCACATATTGTATGAAAACAAAACATAAAATGAAAGGTAGCAGAAAGAAGAAGAATCTTATTATACCTGCCCCTTTTTTAAAACAATCAATTGAAAAATCAATTCAAACAATAATCATCTATAAATAACAGAACAAAATGAATAACTCATCCCAATTTTCAATTTCTAGTACATTTCACATTTAACTAATTTATGTGTTTTTTCAACAATTTAGTTTTGATCATTCTCTTAAACATAAACATTGAATTAGCTTTTTTTTTTTTTTTACATCATTTTCCAAACCATTCCACAATCCAATTCCCTGTATTGAAGTAGATCGTCCCTTTTAATCTGGTTTTGTACTGTGGTTTTACAAAAATCTCTGTTCCCTTAAGATTGTAGCAACTTTGGGATTTAACTGCAGGCAGCTTTTTGTGGTCAGTGAGGCTTCAAAAGCGAAGCATTTTGTTTTGAAGCTTTTTTCATGAATCACAACAGGTTACCAGCACCTTCTTCACCTGAGGTTTAAATTATGTGGATATGTTTTATAGACACTTGTGAACATGTTTATCCTTTACCTTCCTCCATATTTCCACCTGGACTTTCTCAGCCTGGGATAAGCCCTGAGGTTCGGAGGAAACTTGGAGAGGCAGCTGTCAGAGCAGCTAAAGCCGTGAGCTACGTTGGAGCAGGTGAAGACACGCAAAGCTAAACTCCTCCCACCACAGCGACTTATTACACACACCCACTACAAATGTTGTGATCCATTCCTGCAGGTACTGTGGAGTTTATAATGGACGCTCAGCACAACTTCTACTTCATGGAGATGAACACGAGGCTGCAGGTGGAGCATCCCGTCACCGAGATGATCACTGGAACCGACCTGGTGGAGTGGCAGCTCAGGGTGAGACGGAGAGCTGAAAACTCTCTGGAAACCATAACTTATACTAAAAGTTTAGTTTATTTTGTAATAAAAATCTCTTCCAGGTGGCAGCAGGGGAGCCCCTGCCCCTCCTCCAGGACGACATAACCCTGAGGGGCCACTCGTTTGAGGCTCGTATCTACGCTGAGGACCCAAACAACGACTTCCTTCCGGGAGCGGGGCCTCTGCTGCATCTGTCCACGCCTTCAGCAGACCAACACACACGCATAGAGACCGGGGTCAGAGAAGGTACGTGTACCCCCATTTGAGAAACAGTGCCTAACAGAGCAGACAAAAACATTAAACTCCAGCTCTTTTTTTTTCAACCACCTCATTTAGCAGACAACAGTCCAGTGTTAGTGTTAATGTTTTTGTCTGCTCTGTTAGGCCACTAAGCCTAAAATGTCTCAGAAATATGTTTAACATTAAACGATAAAACTTAATTATCCCCTATACTGCCTACTCCTCCACAAACGACAAATGCTCATTTTGGTATGTATTTGTGTGAGACCCGTTTTGTCTTTGAGTATCAAATATTTTTAAGTTTAGTATTCCACTGTTTCTCAAATGGGGGTACACGTACCCCTTGGGGTACTTGGAAACCTTGTGTAAAGTAATTTACATTTTTGACATATTAACACTTATGTTTAAACCCTCTAAAATGCAGAAAGAACCCCGATGGACATCCCCTCAAGCACTCAATCTCAAATCTTGGGATGCAATGGTAGCAGGAGTCCCTCTGAGTCTCTTTCTAATGATCAAAGGTATTTAATTTAAATATGATCAAAATTAGAGATGTAACAATTCATCTAACTCACGATGCGATGTGTACCAATTTTGCTGTTGCATGCTTTAAACAGATCAGTCAGACCTGGCCAAGACAGGCAGTCCCTTTCTCAGAGGCGGCGTTGGAGGTCGAGGTCTTCCTCTCGTGGACAAAGGTAAATTGTGGTCAAAAGTATAATATTGACAGTATAAATGCAGCACGTTGCTTAGTCTGAACAACTTTTACTGACTTCAGCAAATGTCACATGTTCATTTTTCTTTTTTCGCCCCAGTTAAGCTAAAAATTGTGGTGCAAAATTATCATTCCCACTGCTTAAAATTATACCACCATTTACAATAGCTGCTGTAGAAATGTTCTTCTTTTGTGTTTATTTTTTAAACAGATCAGTCAGCCTTGGCCAAGACAGGCCGTCCCTTTCCTGGGTATGAGACGCGTCCTGGCTACAGGTTCACCAAAGACACCCGTGGGGTCCTCGAGCAAGTGTACCCAGGCTGAGTGCCCACATCCTGGCTACAGGTTCACCAAAGACACCCTGGGGGTCCAGTAGCAGCTGTACCCAGGCTGAGTGCCCACATCTTCTTTATCTTTTTGATTTTACAGGAAATCTGTATATAAATATTTAAAATTGATTTAAGTGCTTTAAAAGCAGAAATGGACAAGAATTCCTTTCAGTGTTGCCCAATGTTTGGGCCATTTTTTTATTATTATTATTGTTTAAGACAATAAAGCAGTTTTCTAAATTTCTGGTCTCTGTTGGATTCTTCCTAGCTGACTGTGTTGTAAACATGTAATGTAGATTAAATTATTTTTCAGACATTTTTGTGATTGCTATATTCATAGTGAAAATAGACAAGTCCAATTAGGGTGGCACTGTTATATGATGAGATCACATCAGCACCTCAATACTTGAAACAGTGATCAAAATGTATTTTTGTGTCAAACTGTTAAAATGCAGGACTTAATATGTTGAGAAATCTGACGTTGAAATGGCGTTGCTACCTCAACGTTGATTAGATTTGCAAAATCTAAACCAAAATCAATATTGAATAAACGTTGGCAAATTCACCTATGTTGAGAAATCTGACGTAGAAATGATGTTGCTACTTCAACGTTGAGAATCTGACGTAGAAATGATGTTGCTACTTCAACGTTGATTAGATTTGCAAAATCAACACAAAATTCAACGGTTATCCAACACGACCGTCAGATGTTGATTCAACGGTGACTAGACGTCAAAATGCCAGCTGGGGTATAAAGTAAAATAGTTTTTGAATGACAATGTTTTGAATATATTGAATAATGTAATGATTGTTCCATATTTAATCTGTTGTATTGAAGTTTGGGGAAAAGCATGCAAAACAATTACAAACCCTGTTTTTATTTTACAAAAAAGAACTATAATAATTATTAGTAGGAAGTGCTATGGTCACCCAAAAAATGTATTATTTCATCAATTGAAATTAGGGATGCACCGATCCACATTTCTCACTTCCGATCCGATACCGACACTTATTAACTCAGTATCGACCGATGCCGATACTTTTCCGATCCGATACTGTTCAGGTATGTGACTCTGTGTAATGAAACTTTTGCACCCAAACTATTCATTTTAACATTGTGTGAGATAAACCCAATGAAGACACTTTTAAGCCTTACAATAGGGAACCCACTGACTTTAACAGCACACAGGACAGGAGGCAATTATACCATTTGATTAGCTGACACATAGCTTAAACAAATACTGTATACACGTCCTGACAAATATATATCGTACAAGCTTATATAATGTTTCTAAACATGGATATTTGGAAACCAAATAAAATATTTTACCACTGTTTGGTGCTAATTTATAGTCAATTCAAAAAACAATTTGTGTTTAGTTCTGGGTTGCATAACAAAAATAAGCCAAAGTGTCAAACAAAATGAGGATAGGAAAAATCAATATTTTATAATAAAATTTATTATGAAACGTTACTTTTGTAATGCTAAGTAATAAGATGTGGCAAATTTAAGTGACAAACGACAAAAACACAGACGTACACCGCATGCCATGCAACTAAACACAGGTTTTTAATGTGTTCTGTGTTCAGAAGCATACGCTTAAGCTATGTATGTGTGATTAAATACACGCAACAACATTTTACAACTGTTATTTTAGTACAAGTTTAGGTATTTACTTACTGAAGACACGACTATCCGCCATTTTGAAATCTAAACTTGGGGAGGGGTGGGAGTTTACCACTAGAGGGGGCGTGAACGCAGCACAACCCCCAACCTCTCCCCTACTTGACTCTCGACACGCCTATTTTGTTGAAGATTTTGAATCGGGACTTGGGGAGGAGTTAAAGATCCAGAGGCCGTTTAGTGACCCTTTAACAAACAGACCACAGTCAAGGCTGAGTTATACTCGCGCTTTGGTCCGCTGGCCCTCTGCGCGCGCACTGAGCCGTGCGGCTTCTGCGTTTAGAATTTTGCCGCTGTGTTTATGGTTGACGCACGGCGGAGCATGGCAAAGTGCTGTTCTTTTACGGGCCAGCAGGTGGCAGTAGCCTCTAAAACCTGTGCATATGTTGCAAGAAAGGGTAGAAGAAGAAATCTACCGTAGAAGAAGAACTGTTTGAAATCACACAACAACAAAAAAAAATGCTCCGCTCGCGTGCTGAATAATAAGAACAACAGTTTTTGTGTCTTGCGGTTTTAATGCATGGAGTCAGCGAGGAGGAAGCGATCACGTGACTTTTGGCAAAACAACAAAAGAAAAGTCCAGCTCAGAGATGAAGAAGGTGAATTTAATACATTTGTATCACATAAAAACATTCCTCCATGCGTCGCGATGCCGTCTCCACGACCACAGCGGTGCAGACAGCTGCAGGCTCTGGCGTGAAGGTCCCCACCCGAATCAATTCTGTAGCGCCCACCGCGCTGGAACTATGCTTGCGGAGTTTCAAAAAATCAGAGGTGCACGACACGCGCCAAGACGACGCGCAGGGGCGGGGACGGTGAAATTGCGTCACTTTTGGTGCGTGCACCCTTGCGCGCTACGCGACGCGTCGAGTATAAATCTAGCTTCAGTGAGGATCCACAACTTCTCCTCCTCCACCATAACCCTCAGTACTGGCTCTCCTCAAGGATGTGTGTTGAGCCCTCTCCTGTGCCAAGTCAAGGTGTACATTTGAGAAAATTATTAAAAAATGAATTGTTAAAAAAATATGAAGTAGCGTAGTGTGTATTGTATTAGTTAGAAAAATTAGAAAGAGTTATTCATTTTGTTCTGTTACTTGAAGAGTATTATTGCTTGAACTGATTGTTTGGAAAAAGGGGCATATAATAAGATTTTTTCTTCTTTCTGCTACCTTTCAATTTCTATATTTTGTATACTGTATTATCGTTTATGGGAATCTTTTGCGTTGTATTTTAAAAAATGAACAAATTTTATAAATAAATAAGTAAATTGTGGACTTCAGAAGGAACAAACACACCTACACCCCCCGAACATAAGAGGATCTGCGATGGAAGTGGTCTCCAGCTACAAGTACTTGGGTGTACACATGAATGATAACCTCAGCTGGAGCAACAACACCACCAGCCTGATCAAGAAAGGTCATCAGAGACTCTACTTCCTCAGGCGGCTGAGACAAGCTGGTCTGAGAAGCTCAGTCCTCACCTCCTTCTACAGGTGTGCAGTGGAGAGCATCCTGTGCTCCAGCATCAACGTGTGGCATGGAGGCTGCACAGCTGCAGATATTTGTACATCATTGTGACTTGATTTCTAAACTTAAAAATATTTAGTCCCCCAAACTTTCTTCCAACTGTCAACAGGTATCATCTTACTAATTAATTTGTCAAACAAGAAAGGGACAAATTGCACACTGACTAATTATTTTAGATTGTCAGAAACATGTGCATAAATGTTAAGTCATCAGAAGAATGATGTATGGATCTTAGGTATACATAATTTTGTAAATAAGTGTCTAGATGTAAAGAAATTATTTAAATAAAAATCAACAAAATCTCACGCATTGACACATAGCATTTCAGAGCTTGTAGCTTCAGTTGTAGATTTGAAAATAAAATGCACATGTAGCTTCTATCAAATAACAGTTTCCATAACATATTGTAGGAGGCGGTGAAGAGACGACACAGAAGGTGAGATGCAGATCTTCACTTTAATCAACTCCTACTAAAAACTGGCGGGAAGCACCCAACACCGCCTTATATATCAAACCTCTCACAATACAACATCCGGTCCTCTGGACCTTTCACAATAAAACATCCGGTAACACATTCGGTCCACTGGGTGTGAGTAGAGCCCCCTAGTGGTCCACCACACACGCCCCCCCAGAACACCCAGTAAGGTCCATCACTAGTCCAGCATTTTAGGTTTGATCAAACGACCAGAACGGCTGAACCTGGGCCCTGCAGAACCAGTCTGATGAAGCGGAGGGTGACGAGGAGGGGCTGCAGAAGATTCGGGCTCCAATGGTCGTTGAGAGTCTCTGGAAGGAGGACAGCAGTCCGTTAGCAATGTGGATGGAGGTCTGCCCCTGCGAGGAGCCTGGGCCGTAACAACCTGATCATCTGACATAACATGAGCTGGTTTAAGCCTATCGATACAGACAGTCTCAGTACGACCCCCTAAATCTAAAAGGAAGTGTTTTGGACCTGGTTGAAGAACCCGAAACGGTCCATCATACAAAGGCTGTAGTGGTGTCCTGTGTGCATTGTGTTTGACAAAAACAAATTTAGAGGACTCCAGACTCTTAGGGACAAATGACTGCGGTAAACAATGGTGTACCGGGCCAGGGACACGAAAAGGGGCCTCCTGAGGTGAAAAATGGAGCAACGGTGGAGCAAACTGTGGTGAGGGTACCTCAGGTAAAAACTCACCGGGGACGCGCACAGGCTGACCGAAAACCAGTTCAGCCGGGGAAGAGCTCAGGTCCTCTTTGGTTGCGGTACGTAAACCCAACAAAACCCAGGGAAGACGGTCAATCCAGTTGTCACCGGTCAATGCAGCGCGAAGTGCAGCTTTCAATGACCTGTGAAACCGTTCACACAAACCATTAGCTTGGGGGTTGTAAGCGGTGGTCCTGTGAACGTTAGTCCCCAGACCCTTGGCCATGGTAGACCAAAGCTCAGAAACAAACTGCGGGCCCCTGTCCGATGTAATGTCTGAAGGGGGGCCAAAACGCGCAACCCAGGTAGACAAAAATGCCCGGGCCACCACTGCAGATGTTGTGGATGTCAGAGGAACCACCTCAGGCCACGTGGTGGTCTGGTCTATCATAGTCAGTATGTGGCATTACTCTGAGAGCGTGAATAAATTAAGTTTAACAACGCCACCCTGGGAATTTCACCCAGAGATTACCTTATTACTTTAAGGCCACGCAGGTTCGCTTTGCACCGATTAAAACATCCGGGACAACTGTTCAAAAATAACAATGATAATTTATTTACAGTGAGCTTAAAACAGCTTAAAAACATCCTTTAATTATGTAAATCATGTGTATCATACCAACTAACAGACCCAAAACCATTTAAACCCCAAGACACTCAATTGCAATAAATTACTTCAATAAACTGCCCTTGGCTTGGCAAGATGGCCGCGCTCAGTGCAGCCGCAGCTTCACGAGTTCCCGGATCATCTCTAGTTTTTAGTAATTTTAAAAGTGTTTTTGTACCTGACTCTGCGCGTGTTTTGCGGGTGAATTACAGCCGAACTGATCTGTTAAGAATTGGAGCGGATTTACCACAGGGCACAGCTGAAATCAGCAACGAACTCAAATCAGAACTCGGAAGATTGGACCTGCTGAAAACGTCCTTCTGGAAGCAGATGCACTCCAGGGGAAAGAAAAGAAAGCGATGCTCACGGGAAAAGAAGCGGGGTTGTCGTGCAGGAATTATGACGAGAATGCGGAAAGACGCTAAAACCGGTAAACCCCCGATGCCGGCTCTTTTCCTGTCTAACGTTCGCTCACTCGACAACAAGATGGATCTACTTCGTTTGAGGGTGACCACGTCGGAGGAGATGAGAAGATGTTCCGTGCTTTGTCTTACGGAAACGTGGATTTCTGAGGAGACTCCAGACTCTGTTTACGAGCTGGACGACCGGCTCTTCTTCAGAACAGACCGGTGCTTCGAGACTACGGGGAAAACGCGAGGTGGTGGTGTTTGTATTTACGTACACAAAGATTGGTGCACGAACTGTGCTGTGATAAAAAGAGCTTGTTCAGCTGCCGTGGAGTTGATCACAATAAGATGTAGGCCGCATTATATGCCACGTGACTATTCAGTGATCGTAATCAGCGTTATTTACATAGCACCCGATGCTAATGCTAACGACGCCCAGAGAGAGATTCACGACTTACTCACCTCGCTGGAATGTAAATATCCTGAGGGGCTTTTCATTGTTTGCGGGGACGTCAATCACGTGGATCTCCAGGTGTCCCTCCCAGCCTTCAATAAGAACGTCTTCGCAGCCACGAGAGGAGATAAAACACTCGACCAAGTCTTCACAAATGTAAAGGGGGCATACACAGCGAAGACACGCCCAGCGCTCGGATCTTCCGATCACGACTCTCTGATTCTGGCGCCAAGAGAACTCCCTCCACTCAGGCGCCGGAAGCCGGAACAAAGAGAAATAACAATCTGGCCTCAAGATAGTTCCCCCATGTTGAGAGACTGTTTTGAGAGGACAAACTGGTCTGTTTTCAGAGAAGCAGCCACTGATGGTAGTTCAGTGGACATGGAATTGTACGCTTCCTCAGTCCTGGGTTACATCAGTACATGCTCTGAAAATGTATCCATAAAAAAATATGTGAAATCCTACCCGAACCGGAAACCCTGGTTAAATAAAGAAGTTCACGCCTTGCTAGCAGCCAGAGACACTGCATTCAAGTCAGGAGATAAAGTGGAACTGAGAAAGAGCAGGAATGAACTGAAGGATGGCATTAAGAAGGCCAAGGCCACGTATGCACAGAGGATCGAGGGACAGTTCACCTCACAAGACCCACGGAGCATGTGGAAGGGTATTAAATGCATAACAGACTACAAAGGCAAAAACAAACAATGCCCCAGGGACCCATCTCTGCCTGATGCCCTCAATAAGTTTTATGCACGTTTTGATGATCCAAACAGACCAGCTAGCACCAGACTCACCTCATCACCAGATGAAGAGCATCTCAGGGTGTCCGCAGCAGAAGTGAGAGGCAGTCTCAGAAAGATTAATCCTCATAAAGCAACCGGACCAGACAACATCCCAGGGAAAGTTCTGAAGGAATGTGCGGACCAGCTCTGTGAGGTGCTGGCTGACATCTTCACCACCTCACTTGCACTGGAGTCAGTTCCCACCTGCCTGAAGACCGCGACCATCATCCCAGTCCCAAAGAGCTCCACAGTGACTGGTCTGAATGACTATAGACCGGTGGCCCTCACCCCGATAGTCGCTAAATGTTTTGAGAAACTGGTCATGTCCCACATCAAGGCAACCGTCAACATCAATGAGGACCCTCATCAATACGCATACCGTGAGAACCGATCAACAGAGGACGCCATTTCTTCCGTGGTCCACACTGCTCTCACCCACCTGGATCAGAAGGACTCATACGTGCGTCTGCTCTTTGTGGACTTCACATCTGCCTTCAACACCATGATCCCCCAAACTCTGATAGACAAACTATCTACACTTGGACTAAGCCCCTCTATTTGTAACTGGATACTAGACTTCTTAACAGACAGACCACAGTCCGTGAAGATCCACAACTTCTCCTCCTCCACCATAACCCTCAGCACTGGCTCTCCTCAGGGATGTGTGCTGAGCCCCCTTCTGTTCACTCTGCTCACATATGATTGTACAGCCACACTTCCAGGCTGTCATATTGTTAAGTTTGCAGATGATACAGCGGTGGTGGGATGCATCACAAACAATGATGAGTCCAGCTACAGACAGGAGGTGGAACATCTGGAGAGCTGGTGCAAAGAGAACAATCTTCACATGAATGTGAAGAAGACAAAGGAGATGATTGTGGACTTCAGAAGGAACAAACACACCCATGCCCCACTGGTAATAGGTGGGTCTGCAGTGGAAGTGGTCTCCAGCTACAAATACCTGGGTGTACACCTGAATGATAACCTCAGCTGGAGCAACAACACCACCAGCCTGATCAAGAAAGGTCATCAGAGACTCTACTTCCTCAGACGGCTGAGACGAGCCGGTCTGAGCAGCCCAGTTCTCACCTCGTTCTACAGGTGTGCAGTGGAGAGCATCCTGTGCTCCAGCATCAACGTGTGGCATGGAGGCTGCACAGTTGAAGAAAGAAAAGCTCTGCAGAGAGTGGTGAAGGCTGCACAGAAGTCTGTTGGAGTCAGTCTCCCCACCATCACAGACATTTACACCTCTAGATGCAGGAAAAGAGCCACCTGTATCATGAAAGACCTCACTCATCCAGCACACTCACTCTTTGCCCCACTCCCCTCAGGACGGAGGTTGAGGAGCATCAAGTGTAGAACCACTAGACTGAGGAACAGCTTCTACCCTGAGGCTGTTAGACTCATGAATAAATAAAAATAAAATTAAAATAAACACTGCAAAATATCACATCATGGTGATGCTGATATGTTTTCTTGTTGCTGTGTTCATCTGTGACCATCTGTGACCATCTGCTCATACAAACTCATGTTCGTGCTGCTGTTTATTCCCACTATATTAGGCTTAGTGTATTACTAGTTGATGTTTTTCTTAGTTAGTTCTCGATGTTATTACTGTTTTTCTCTTTCATTTGTTGTTGGATGTAACTGGGACCTCGTGTACATAATCTCGTTTTCATCTCATGTACCACATGCGGTGCAAATGACAATAAAGACTCTCTGACTCTGACTCTGAATAAATACAGGTTTGCAATAACTATACAGTTCACCCTTCACTGGTTCTGGCACTCGCAACATGCCGTAGCAAAGGCAAGTGGCCGCACCGACGTCACACTCTACGTGCAAGGGGAACAGCTGACACCACAGTCCATGTTCATAAATCAGCAGTCTCCGGAAACAGAGCAGCAGTAGTCCCGATGTGGGGAGACCTGCTGGTCCTCACAACCATATACACACACACACACGTACACACACATCCTCGTAGCCGGAGGGAGGGAAGAAGCCCAGCACCGCAGCGCTCTACCGTGCAGCAGTCAAACAGCCCGTACCACACTCAATGACTGGTTGCCTTTACGGCCAAAACCCGTGGGACACCATGACGGTCAGAACCCACGGCACCAGCCACACGGCGAAGTGTGAAGACGACCCTGTCTGCCCGCATGCAGAGCAGCTGCTCTTATACCACGCCCACTCTAACAACCAGACATTCGCACCTGGAACCCATCAGCCTGATCAGGCATCATTCTCTACTGCTACATTCTACCCCCACCTTTTGTATCGGCGACCCGACGATAATCCATTAAAACTGATCCCATCAGCTCCTAAGACCAGAGGTAAAATCTCAAAAACCCCTGAAGGGAAACCAACACGTGGCAGCCACCATTTCATGACTCCACAAACCTTAATTATTACCAAGACCAAGCATCCACAGGTCCAACCAAAGCGGTAGCACCTCAGTGCTCCTCAAAACACGTGGCAGCCATCATGTCATGACTCCACAAAAGTTATTACCGGAAGCTATCCAACACTTCCACAACTGGTCTTTAACAGTCCCAGTCGAACACGTGGCAGCCATCATGTCATGACTCCACAAATTTAAGAAGCTATCCTAAAATCCGGACATTATAAGAGGGAGCTCCTGAAGACTCTCTCCCCCCCAAGTGACCAATCCAAAGAAATGCTTGGGCAGCCACCTCACATGCTCTCATCCACCACTTCATTCAACCTTATACCCATCCTACCCCTAAAGATGGACACTTCCTATCTCTAGGCACAAAATCAATCTCGCTGCTTCAGGGAGACTGGACATAGGAGGGCATAAGGCAATACTGAAGAAGTAGACTGTTGCATCTAAGCCGGCCTGCCTTGGTCATAACTGTTCATGGTCAACTCTTTTAAGTTCCTGAATTTCTGCCATAACGACCAGTTTCATCCACCCACCACTTCAAAGATGTATTAGAACCACCACTTTAAAGATTTGCTGGGACCACCACTGCTCTGCTTCCGGACCGGCCAATCTGCACACTAAACAAAAAAACATAAACCATAGGAAAAAAACACACACAAAACACCAATATTGTAAATCTCAAACTACTGGTCCCGGATGTTCATAAAAAGCAAATGCAAACATCCTTCCAGCAACGCCAAAAATGTGGCATTACTCTGAGAGCATGAATAAATTAAGTTTAACAACGCCACCCTGGGAATTTCACCCAGAGATTACCTTATTACTTTAAGGCCACGCAGGTTCGCTTTGCACCGATTAAAACATCCGGGACAACTGTTCAAAAATAACAATGATAATTTATTTACAGTGAGCTTAAAACAGCTTAAAAACATCCTTTAATTATGTAAATCATGTGTATCATACCAACTAACAGACCCAAAACCATTTAAACCCCAAGACACTCAATTGCAATAAATTACTTCAATAAATACAGGTTTGCAATAACTATACAGTTCACCCTTCACTGGTTCTGGCACTCGCAACATGCCGTAGCAAAGGCAAGTGGCCGCACCGACGTCACACTCTACGTGCAAGGGGAACAGCTGACACCACAGTCCATGTTCATAAATCAGCAGTCTCCGGAAACAGAGCAGCAGTAGTCCCGATGTGGGGAGACCTGCTGGTCCTCACAACCATATACACACACACACACGTACACACACATCCTCGTAGCCGGAGGGAGGGAAGAAGCCCAGCACCGCAGCGCTCTACCGTGCAGCAGTCAAACAGCCCGTACCACACTCAATGACTGGTTGCCTTTACGGCCAAAACCCGTGGGACACCATGACGGTCAGAACCCACGGCACCAGCCACACGGCGAAGTGTGAAGACGACCCTGTCTGCCCGCATGCAGAGCAGCTGCTCTTATGCCACGCCCACTCTAACAACCAGACATTCGCACCTGGAACCCATCAGCCTGATCAGGCATCATTCTCTACTGCTACAAGTAGATGAGTAAAACCTTGTGATGGAGGCAGAGGGCCCACCAGGTCTACGTGCACATGATCAAACCGCCGACCTGGGATGGAGAAGGCTTCCAAAGGTGCTTTGGTGTGCCTGTGTAATGGACCTACCCAGGGTCAAATTAAGGTTTTTGAACTGTCCAGTGATGACCTTTACTGACCACTCAGTAAAGCAAGACATTTACTACAAAATCATTCATTTAGCTGTAATCTGATAAATATAGTCACCAAAAGAGACTATTTCTATCTTTGATTTTATTCTGATGTGATCAAAAGAATAACTTTTGTCATTTTCATGATGTGTGCTTTTAAGCTGTGTTATTCTGTGAGAGTTAAACTGTGTTCACTGCTATGTTAAAGGTGAAATTGCGGGTCACAGAGACCCGACTGTTTTGTTTAGAAATAAGAAGACAGTTTAATCCGTTGTTTTTCATGAACAAGGCTCCAGCTGCTCTGTCTTTTCCTAAACAATTTCCCTCTGCTGCTGTAACCTTGGGTTCTGATAAGACAAGTGAACTCCTCTCTTTGTGCCTGCTCTTTAAGTTCTAAACTGTGCGAGAACGCGCCAGAGAGTTGCTGGGAACTTCCAAAGAGATGTGAACTTTCCCAAGAGCTGGACACGTGTGGTCAAGAGCTAACGACCGGCGTCTTCAGCTAAGGACTGATAACAGGCTGTTATGAGTCTACTTCGAACAAGCCGAGCTCAAAAACTTTGTTTATTCCCTCCTGGAATAAGTTTATCTTGAAGTCAGAGGCCTGAAGCTGACATATTCTCTGATGACCAACGCGGAAGCCAGGAGACGTTGAAACGTAAACTAAAACCAGTTTTGGACGTGCTGGGACTAAAGGACTCTGTGCATCTGAAGGCTGGTGTCTTCCCTCTTACCGGGCGGTCGTCAAAAGGTAAAGGAGCTGTTTACAAAACGTACCTGGATTTTAGCAGAAGTCGGATGAAAAGTGTCACTCTGGTCTCATGCTCAGGATAATTTTCTTCTTAAATCTTTCCTCCTATTTCTTTTCCCTCTCAACCTAAGCTGGAAACTATATTTTAAGCTGAAATGCCCCTCAGACTAAATATGTGTAACATCTAGTATTTATGTCTGTTGTGTTAAATTTAAGTGTGCTGACGTATTTGAATTGAAAGAAAGTGAAATCATGTCAATCAAGTGTAATGGTGTTAATTTAGTTGATTTATTTTAAATAAATGATAGTGTCTCTTTGACATATCAAACTAAGTTAACGTGTCCATTGTCACTTAATGGCTCTGTTTATTTATCCATCACAAAGATCACAGAAATATTGAATAAACTGAAAAAGAAGAGAATCCGTGAAATTACTATTCAATCTGAATAAGTAAATTAAGGTAAAAAGGAGGTCAGTATTAAACTGACCCCCCTTTAACCCCTTACATCTGGTGGCCTCGTATCGGCTTCTAAAAGTTTATTGATAAATCTGTGGTCTCAGTCATGAACTGTAACGTCATGGTTGGCATAGTGGGATCCAAGTTTTAAACTCTGAGGATAATAATTTGGCTGAGGTGTTCAAGACAGGCAGATTCTGCATGTTTTTATCATTTGAAGCTGTGAGATTATTATTGTTTCAACTCTGTTAGACGCTGTTGGAAGCATTCAGGTGAAGTTTTGTCAGCCGTAGTCTGTGGAGGTTCTGGTTCGGTCCAGTTCACGCGGACTCCTGTACAAAGCTTTGTTTGACCGCCGAGTCAGAAGCCTGAAAGCTAATTTAACATCTACAAGATTGCTGTTGTGGTATTTTACATTTTAAAGAAGGTCGAAGCAGCATATATGTTAGAACGTTGTCGGATAGTGGTTCTGAAACCCGAATTCTGCTCCTTTAAAGTGGACGGAACCGACCTGAACGCGCTCCGAGTGAGTCCGTGTTTGTTCAAACAGCTGCAGTGCTGGGTTACTGAGCGTGACTAAGTTGGCCTGTCTAGATGTGCGCCGCATGTTTCAGCATTTTGGGAAGTTAAATTGTAGCGTTTGAGTTGTTGTTACGAGTCTATAACAGTGTTGCCAGGTGAGAAATGTAGGATTATCTTACTAGAGCCCTAAAATTATCGTATTTTGAGGGAAATTATCGTACATCCATCAAAACCAAAATAACAAGTATGCACTATAGTCACTCTGTTGTTGAATTGCGTCTAACAGGCACTCACAGCGTTGTGGCGTCAGTACGGGTGGGAACCATAGACAATAATACGTATTAATGTCTGGTGGCAACTAATGAGCCCGCCCCCCCGCGCTTCTTGTTTTGTTTCATGGCGGTTTTAATTTAATAACTCAACTAAATTATGTCTATTAAGTTTGTATTTTCAAGGAAATAATAACTTGATCTTTAGCTTTAATGATATCACTACTAAAAACATCCCTAATTGTAAATTTAATATTAATTTTATTTATTTTTGTTAATGCAGTCTTTGTTTCATATCCTGGACATCCCATAAATACATTTTGAACCGTTTCAGGGAGATTGCTGGTGCACATGTCACAAAAAAGTCCTGTTGCAAGCTTTCCTATTATTTTTAAGATATTTATTAAGGTCTGTTTGTCCTGTTCTAATGCGAGTAAGTTCCTGTTTCTTCCTGCTTTCCTTGTATATCCTACCTTTTTTGTTGTGTAAATGTCTTCCTGTATCAGTAATGTCCCATATTTTCTTAATATATTTCTTAATTATCATTTAACATTTAACTTTATATAAATGTTCTCTCATTTTCATCACTTTTTCTTCCAGACCGGTGTCACACGAGACACGGCTCTGCTTTTCTTCTTTTCTAACTCATGGGGCGGGCGCAGCGGGCTATTCAGCCAATCATGGTCGTTGTTCTGCATGCACGTCACTCTTGTGTCACATTAAGCACGATTGGCTGGAATTTCAAGATGCATTCAGGGTTCACAAAAAACTCCGACAGACAGTTGCGACAGGCTGATGGAAACCGATCACAACTACACATTCAAGGAACTGTCAAATTATCGTATTTTTGGCCTTTTTCGGGATTATTGATCGTACATCGTACAGAGGGCAAAATTATCGTACAAATACGATAATTATCGTACACCTGGCAACACTGGTCTATAAAGTTGTATTCTGTTGTGCTAAGCTAACGTTAAGAAGACGTGTCTCATGTCCGTTTATGAGCTGTGATTGGATGATACGAGTGCTGTGTGCTGTGAATCAGAGCCATATAAAGTGAGAGTTGCGACACTTCCATAGAGATCCGTTGTAAGAATGGAATGCGGAAGTCACGTGGGTCATGGAGGGGGCGATTCGTTCCATGGCTGTTTTACAGTCTGACTCTGCCTGCAGTAGCGCTCCGTTGCCGCCAGAGGGCGCAGCTCCACAAGGTTTCCATGGCCGTTGTTTGGAACGATTGACTGCCAGTTGGCGACTTCAAAGAGTGTCAGAACTCTCTATATATACGGCTCTGCTGTGAATCACTCTTGTGGCGAACGCTGATTCGCTGTTGTGAGCTGTCAATCACGTCGCACGCCGTTGCGACCAGCCCACTTTGTCGTCATTTCCGACACTACATTGGCCGAAGGTAAGGAACCATAGAAGGAACTACATTCGCCATTTATGCTTGGAGAATGAACTACATATGCTGTGATTGATTTGTTGACGTCACGTATGTTGTAGCGAGCTCCGCCTCGCTCACGTAAGAAGCTGGTGACGCGCTACGCACGCTGCGTTGACCCGCCCATTTTTGTCGTCACTTCCAGGTGCCGCACTTTGAGTGACAGGTCACACTCGCTGGTTCACACTCGTTCACACACGAACACACACTTAAACACTCATCTGAAGCCATCAACCCTGTCTAGCAACATAAACTTGTCTCTGACAAGAACGCGGTTCGAGCAATTATCACGTTCTTACTGAAAACTAACCCTAATAGGTTGTTTTCTTTCCATGTACTGATTTAAACTCAGTCGCTTCGTGATAACATACTCGACGCTGCCCCCTGCTGGACGTTAATAGATGAGTTTTCTCTCAACACCTCATAAAGTCAGCATTTTTTATGGTGAAAATTACCAGCTTTAAAATTGTTCTGTACACAAACAAAAAATCCTGTTTATTTTAAATAAAGAATTTTTGAATAACAGAGGTACAGACGAACAATTGATGCTCATTTTAAATACTGAAGAGATTTAAAATAACACTCAAAAAGCATCTTTTATTTGATTTTCAGATTAAATAAAATAAATAAATAAAATGATGGAGAACAGAGAATTTCCACATTAAGCTCTTCACATCTCTGAATTTTAAACAGAATTGGTGTACACTGTACACTTTTAGTTAAAAATTGCATTTTTAACGTTTTTCTGTGTAAAATTAATGACTCCAGTTTATTTTAAATACAAAATTTAAAATAAACAGAAAGCATCTGCTGACTTGATTTTCACAAAAAATCAAAACAAAGATAGCAGAACAACTTTGAGGATGTCAACAGACAACAAATTGATAAAAGTCACTGATTTTTATTTGGAATGCCATCTGTCATGTTATGCTAAGCACACAAACACCTCCAGTTTATTTTAAATAAAAAATATTTAAAATAAACAGGTAATCCATTTTTCACTCCTGATAACTGTCAAAATACAGCAAAACAGTTTAGCCAAACTGCAATACATCTTTTTTAAGGCATAATGGAGCAGCATTCTGGGTACATTTTAGTGTGAACAATGTATTTATTTCGAATCTTTTAAATAGTGTTTGAGTAAGTAAAACGGACGTCATGCTTGGGTTAGTTAGTAACTGTTGTTGAAAAATAAGTTATATTTTAAAGTTAACACTGCAAAAAGGCATTTAACTTTTACAATTCATTTGAGGGTAAAACCTGAAGAAGGTACCTATGAATAGAAATACTTATTACACAGTGAAACACTTAAACCAGACAGCTGATTAGTTTGATTGACTCAGTGCTGCATTAAAAGTGAAGATTTATTTGCACACATTAAAATTCGAACTGTCTTATTGATTTTCACAAAAAATCAAGTTAAAGATGGAAGTTCAAGACGGTACGCGTCCAAGGCTCATACAGTATGTGCCTCTAGAAGACCCATACATCAGAGGGTACCAAGAGGAACCCCGGAGCCATGAACTTGCTCCCCCTGCACCTTGCACAGAGGAAAAATCTTTCTCATTGTGTGGTGACTACTCAGCTGCCCGAAATGTCTTGCAGAGAAACGATGAACATCCATATTTTTTCTTTGCCAGAATTTTGAAGGCGTATATAGGTGACATGATGGAACCTGACCTGGAAGAGCAGACGCTTTTCAAATCTGTTTTCAGGGATAATCTAATCCCTGATGTTAGATTCGAGTTGCCATGGAACTTGGCCTGGGGTGATTTAGAAGCAACATCTTTGAATGAAATAGTAGAGTGTGCTGCGGATGTCTTTGCAGCTAACATGCTAGCCAAAACACCCTTACAGGTGTCCCCGAATGAAGCGGTCAAATCCCACTCGCTGGAGCTAGAAGGGACAAGTTCATCAACTCCCTCTCCTAACAAAGGCGAAAAGAAACAGACCTTTCAACCTGACAAACCACAAAGTGGGGGTATCCGCGGGAGAAAGAAACCAAAATGGTTCAGATCGAACCAGATGGGTGAAAACCAAGGTCAATCGGCGGGTGGACTTCAAAAGAAATTGAAGGATGGGGACCTATACTCATGTAACTATGCGTTGTCCCAACAGACACCCCCGAGCCTTGGAACTGCACCTCCCGCGCCTCGAACTGAACAGTTCGAAACAGGCAAAGAGTCACGAATGTCCCGGAAAAATGGCCCAACACCTCTATGCTCGGAGGAGACAGAGGAGGTAAGTAGTTTGTCAGTAGATTTGAATGTTACTGTGCCTGACCAACCTGTTACAATGAGTGGCATTA